>JANIJH010000224.1:68455485-68468964 GCA_024520975.1 Erythroxylum areolatum | reverse complement strand
TTTATTCGGATAACGTGAACTTAAGTTCGATTTGAGGTTTAATTAGTGGTGAGGAATCGCTCCCTCGTGAGATGTGCATCCAGATGTCATGCAGAACGTCGGACACGTGTCGCACCAAGGAGGGGTTCCAACAATACTCAAATCTAAAATCAAAATATAGGACAACCCGCATTAGGCTAAACACAACTCTTATATTCAAGTACAAGCAATATTTAAGTGCTGGTTAATCCAGAATCGTCTAAACCATGCTTTGATACCAAACAATGTAACACTCCTATACCTTCTAAGAGGATATACAGGTGCCACACAAAACAAAACTAAACAATCCATAGCATTCTAGGTTTTTCAAGAAACTCATGCAAATATATACTACATTTCATTTATTCTTGACAATAGTTAACCTTATACACATTGTATAAATATAATAATGCATGCTTTAAAATTTAGATCCAACCTGTATTATAGTTATTACAAACTATATACACAAAATACAAAAGGGTCTCATCATAATGAGTATAACCCAAAAATGAAGTAAACATTTCCAAAACAACTAAACAAGATATAAACTGGTGACTATCTCTAATATTCATCTAACATTCACATATCCAGAATCAGATCATATCACAAGCAATCTTTGATTATTCATATTAAAGAGTAATTCAAACATTATATGTCTCAAAACAGATTATGATTCATCAATACAGAATAAAACATTTAAATATCAGAACATAATGTACAAATATCAGAACAGGATATAATACTTTCAGATCAGAATATAACTTGTATCAGATCAGGATATGCCTTGTGTCAAATCAGAACTTATCTTGTTTCAGAACAGAACTTAAAATCTCATAACAGGATATCATTATGTCATATTAGAACTTAACTTGGTAATAGATTAGACTTATTTGTGTCAAAACAGAATTTAGCTTGCATCAGAACGGATCATTTATCAGAACACAAACATATTAGCCTACTAGTCCTTTTTATAAAAGTGGGTAACAAGACCAGAACAGAAGATACCATGATTGATATCACAGAACAGAAGAGAATTATGTTTCAAAATCAGGGGACATCATAGTGTCGATAATCAAGAGATACTATAGTGACAATAATTAGGGGACGCTGTAATGTCAATAATCAAGGGACACCTTAGTGTCAAGTTACAGGAGCAGCCACAGACCCTTCTAGCATGCCTAGTTACCCACAACTAGGACTTGGTAGCTTTAAAAAGAAACATTTTACATTTCGTAATCACTTGACAATGAAATAATGCATAAGTATGGATTTATCTTCTTATGCTCAAACTGAATGTATTTATTCACACTTGAGCAAACTCATTATGCCTTGTGAATTTAAGCATTTGCATCAATATACCAATGAGACATTAAGTAATTACATTTTGCATGTACTCACCTAAGTTCCCAATTTACAAACATTCATAACTAACACATCAGTTATATCATTTAAATCACATTTGTGATCATAAGTATACTTCATTTCTTTAATAAATTATAAATTCCAAATTAGATACTTATAATTAAAATAACACCTTCCATAAGTTATTACCTCAATTGTAAATCCAAAACCTATTCAACTTTTATCCAATTAATCTAATCTCAAACTAGGTTCATTACAAACCCTAATCAACTTCAATTATACCAATGTAAGGTATATTATCCTACTATGGTTTAACAATTACATAAAACAAAGATTACCATGTTAAGGCACCCCACGACCATTACAGAAGCTAATGCATCTGCCCACGATCATGGGATGAGTGCCACGATTGTGGATTGTCCATTTTCTTGCGAATTCCAGATCCAAACATCTTCTTCCAATTTTCAAAACACCAACATAACAATCCCTAAATCATGCTTTAAGTATACCTCAATTATATACCAACTCCTTATCAATTTCATATCCAGTTTCAACTCAAAATTACTCATTTGGCAACTCACAAGCCATTGTCTTTCATGCAACAAAATTCATAGCACAATCCATCAAACAAGTATCATGTTCTAGACCTTATTATATCATCAATTTCACACATATTCCATTCTAATTCAAGTAATATAGAATTCATGTTACAACATGCCATCAAGTTCCTTCTTCAAAGAACCAACCAAACCAACCCTTCATGCAAGCAATACATTTCCAAAATCTAGGTAGGTGTATGATGACCTTAATACCCAAAAGAGAACAACATAGAAGATAACTTCAGGTAGCTTCTTCATGCAGTATATAACAAGGAGTTTAGTGTGATAATACATCAAAATTGAAGTAAAAATTCAGAGCAAGAAGAGGGGATGACTTCGGAGGACAGAAGCAAAAATGAGGGCTGTAGAAACTTCCTTGTAAGAGCTTAACACCTGAGCTGCTAGGTGTCTTAATTATGCATTGTCACATGTCATCAATGCATGACTCCCATTTGTTCTCCATTTTAGGCTGCCAATTGTCACAATTCAATTAGGCTACTTATCCCTTAATCAATATTACCACGTGTCATTCAATTATGCTGTCATTTGTCAATGCCTTAGCTATGTTAAATGTCATTCAATTTCATGTACCAACTTATCTTGCCACTTGATATTTTTCTAGCCCAAATGTACATTTTAATACCTCAATTCTTTAATGATAACAATTAATTCCAAGTCACTAAGTGTTATCCATTAAAGTAAAAATTCAAGACATAGAAATCACATTCAATTCATATCACAATTTTAACACCTATCTCATTTATTTTCATGGACATGTATCATTCCAACTAAGGTGTGATTTGGAGTCTTACGTTACACCAATTAGAAAAATGTCAATTGTGATATTAACTATTCCATATGCACACTAAAGTTTCTTTCTTGTTCTTTTTTGAGTTCTTCTTTCTTCTTGGCTAGCTAACTTTCACTCTAAACAAATAACAACTAAGTTGGAACTTATAACTAATAAATTAAAACAAAAGCACCAAAAAGTCTACATCTCGTATCTCATAGCAACATTCTCGTTAATAATTCTTATAAATGTGTATGCATCTCTAGATACTATGAAGAGAAAAGTTATTACAATTAATGCAAACATTCAAATATTGAACTGATAGTTATGATAGCTTAGTATGATATAAAACTAAAAGCTCATCTTAGGCCAACACAAAACTGTATAAGGAAAAGTCCAAATACCAATGACAAGTTGATTACTGTGCTTACTGGGTTAATGGAAAAAATATATATAATTGGAGATAAAAGATGATACTAAAAAATGGACAATAATTAAAAAACTCAATTAGTTAATTTTCGAAAAAAACTCAACTAGTGTAATCATAAAAGCCTTAAGCCATCTAACTTTTTGGTCAATTTTAAAATTTTAATTCAATTTACTTTAATAACTTTTTTGTTAAAACTGATTAATTTATTAATTATCAATCAATTTTTATTAATTAATAAGTTCTTACAAACTAAAATAAATCAATTACTTTTTATTTAACAATATCTTTTTTAATCAAACTTCAAAATTTTCAATGAGTAAAGACAATATCTTTTAATCATATTTCAAATGCTTTAATTTTATTCACTCTTTAATCAGTTTTATAATAATTTAATACCGATTGAATCTTTTAAACCTTAAACCTTTTATCTTATTGGTTTAACTTTCATCCGAACTATCCACCATACAGTTTCGGATGGAATTAAAGGCCTATATTCAAAGTTATGGAATCTACAATTGCCACTCAAAATTAAGATCACAATATGGCAATTTATTCGAAACTTCGTGCCTACCGGTCTAAATCTATACAACAAGTATAGTGCAAACTCAAGCATATGCCGAAGATGCTCTAGGGATGTCGAAGACGGGCTACATGCGATTCGAGACTGCCCTGTTATAAGCCAAATTTGGGAGAAAGTTGGGTTTAGTTGGGTCAATGCATCACATAATTCGGTTCAAGTTTGGCTAGAGGAAGTATTGGCTAGACTCGAAGTGGACAAATGCAACTTGGTCTGTGTTACGTTATGGGCGACGTGGTTTAACAGAAACAAATTTATAAACAAAAATATCAATCAATCAATAAATGAGCTTCATTCATTTATAACGGCATACCTTTTGGAGATGCAGGTCTTATTGTCGAGAAGGTCCACAGTTAACCGAGCTCAACCTGAACAAGTGAATTGGAAGCCACCTGCTAATGATAAGGTTAAGATTAACTTCGATTCTGCATATGATCCGAACAATAAAACTGCTACTTTGGATTTTTTGATTCGAGGTTCAGAGGGCGAGGTACTAGGAAGTGGAATTACCAAGCATTCTTATGTCCAAGATTCGTTCGTTGGTGAAGCACTGGCAGCGGTAGCTGCTCTCAAATTCGGATATGAATCCTTGTTTAGAAACATCGAACTGGAGGGGGATAGCCTGACAATCATCAAAAAATTAAAGCTGGGACAAATTGATAAATCCAAAATTAGCCCAATTATTAGTGATGGTTTGAAGGTGGCAAAAAATTACTTATCTTGCGAATTCTTACATGTACGAAGGGAGGGAAATCGAGCAGCACATCTCATAGCTCGGGCTGGAATTAATTTGAATGAAGATATGTTTTTAATGGAGGAAGCCCCAGCAGAAGCTGAAGCGACAATTGATGAAGAGAAGCGCCTCCGCGAACCACCGTGAAGAATTGTCTCTCTTTTTAAAGATACCCAGATTCTGAGATTTACTGGGACCATTGAAACATGATCAGCCGCTGAAGATCTCACCATTACCGTTTTCATTTTCCGGTCTTCAAGCTCGATTCATGGACTAGCTTTCGGGCCTGTGTTCTTTTTCATTTTGTTTTTTTTTTTGAACCTCTGTTTCCTATTTTGTTTGTTGCGTGGCTTTGAACACTTTTAGTTTTGTTTGTTTCTTATTTTTTCAATAAAATTTGGCCAGATGGTATTAAAATAAAAAAAAACTTTAAAAATGCATTAGCTCATCTTATGAATTCTCTTAGTACATTTGACTTTAAACTAGATGATTTATATGATTCTATCTATAAGATTTTATTCAACTCTTATTATTCATGTCATAAAATATTGATTTCTTAGTATTCATATATGGAACTCAAAACATTGGCATATTTCAATTCAAATTCATCAAGTAATCATAGATAATTGCAATTAAACTTAAGTCTTTTATTAATCAAAGAAATCAATCCAAAATAACAATTATAAGAGATTCCTCTCATTAAAGTCTATCCCAGTTTTATTCATGTTAAGATATAAGAAGTCAACAATAATTAAGAAAATAACAAGATAAAAGAAAGCATTCTCATAAATCTTAAAATCATGATATTCTTTGTTAAATCTTAATGGAATCTCATTCTTGCTCTTTAAAGTTGATTTGACTCTTTATTCTCACAAAATCCAAAACAAATTCAAAGGCTCTCTCTGAGATAGGCCTATGTTGGTCATATATTCTTCATAGCTACAGGAAATCCTAATTTATGTAAAAACTATTGCCAATTCAGGTCACCAATATAGATCCATATTATATCCATATTGGCTTAATAACTCCTCAATCATGCATCTGAGGGTTCATCTTGGGAACACGAATTTAAAGCCCATAAACACGCATTCGTGTTTGGGCCAT
This sequence comes from Erythroxylum areolatum, assembly GCA_024520975.1. Taxonomy (NCBI): domain Eukaryota; kingdom Viridiplantae; phylum Streptophyta; class Magnoliopsida; order Malpighiales; family Erythroxylaceae; genus Erythroxylum; species Erythroxylum areolatum. The sequence goes on along the minus strand of JANIJH010000224.1, from coordinate 68,463,351 downwards.
GTTTCTTCATGTGATGATTTTTCTAAAAAACCTAGTGGACCAAGGAATAACACGAGGTAGAATAAGGAGTTGTGTTTGATTTATGTTATAAACATAAGTTTATGTTCAACTTGTATTCATCTAAATTCATGCCAAAACTTTTATAACTTAACTCCAAATTGACAAAATTTGTTCCTTCTTCATTGGGGTGCTAATCCAAGTCCAGTCAACAAAACATAAGCCACATTGAGTATCAAATCCTATAATATAACCTATTTTTCTCTCAAAATCATGCTAAGAACATAACCTATTTACACTTGTAAAATTCTTTCACATTTAAGCATTTGTTTATCCTTAAGCAAATCAACTCCACTACTTTTAACTTAAATAGGTAGCAACTGTAAGGAAGAATTAAACAAATTAATTGTATCAATCAAGACATTTCATTATTCATTCAATTAAAAGTTCATTAATTTGCTATGTTTTAGCTACTTTGCATCAAGCTATGAATAAATTCAACTAAACTCCATAATCTTTAAACTTTAACTCAATCAACAAAATTTAACCTAAAACATAAAGTAAAAATACATTAAAAATTATTTCAAATTTTAAATATTTTCATACTCTTTATGGAAAGAAAAACAAAACAGTGACTTTAAATTAATACAGGCACATTTAAATGATTGTTTGAAAAAGTAAATACCTCGTCATAAATATTTTTTATTACTCAGTTAGGTCATCATTTCAAATGGTCATTATTACTACTCTTTAACGTCAATATTTTTACTTAGTTTGAAGCCAATAGAATAATTTTATTCTATACTCACTTATTTAAAAAGAATTTTGCATTTTTTGGGATACTAAAAATGATTAATTAGAATTCACTTCTAACATAATTGTATGTTCAAATTAAATTAAAAGTATCATAATAAAAATCAAATATCCATTTTTTAAATTAGTGAAGCAAATTAGAATTAACTTAATTATCAATACTTATAACTATTTACCTAAATAAATCAAATCATAATAACAACCAAACTTATAATGAATTTTCTCAATCAATATTCTTTCAAAGTTAAAAAGTTTCTTAAAAAATCAATCCCTATTAAGCTAATTATGACAAAATTGATAAGGATAAGTAGTCACAATTGAGTTGTACATTGTCGTAATACACATGATATACAAAAGCCATGGAAAACTATAAAATAAAGGAAAAGAGGAAAATTGAACTAGTACTCTTCTAATAATAAATGACTCTAAAATTACACTTTGAGAAGTATGAATTGGCGGTGTGTATCACTATCCAACAATGAAAGAACTTGAAATCACACTTGAATCCATGACTGTAAATTTTTTTAGTTTAAAACACATGTAATAAAAATCAAATCATATGAAAACATAATAAAAAATTAATGTTAAAGATTCATGATTGGAATAAAAATACCTAACTTATTAGGTTACCTACCAACAAGCATTTTTTACAAGCCTTTTAACTATGCTCTTGCCTTAAGCTTGTCACTCATGTGAGATCCTTAATGGAAGTCTTGATTATACTCTCCTTTGGTCCATTAATCTTCTCAAAGTTCTTCTTTCTAATCGTAGGCTCATTAGCTTCCAAAATATGCCACATGCTTCATTAAGGCTGTCCATATCCCCTTCTTCTCCCTGTATGATATAAGTATCCAATGGATCCTGTATAATATGAAAATTTTTAGTAAGTAATCACATCTAAAGAGAAATAAGTATCATCTTTATTGAATGGATGTCTCGATATCTTAAACACTACTTCCTACCCTCATGATTAACTTTATATCATATACATTTTTCAAAGCCTTAACAATAGTTAGGGAAGGTCTTTTTAAAATCAAAGTAACCTTTACATCATCCTATATCCAAAATTACAAAATCATTAGGAAAGATGAATTTGTCAACCTTAACTAAAATATCTTCTATAATAATCACAATATACTTAATTGAATTATATACTAATCGAATGCTCATCCTAATCAGTTTAGGTTCATATATTCCTAATCTCTTAAACAGGTCATATAGTATTAAATTAATATTATCTCCCAAGTCCACTAAGCCATTTCAATTGACAAATTAGCAACATTACAAAAGACAGTAAAATTGTATGGATATTTGATTTTTTTTGTATGATAGCTTACTTTGTAAGATGACATAGCACTCTTCACTTAATTTCACCATAATAATTCCTTGGGCCTCTTCTTATTAGAAAAGAAATCCTTTAAGTATTTAACATATTTTGACATATTTTAAAGAGCTTTAACAAAAAGTATGTCAATATGTAATTGTTTAAAAATCTCTAAAAACTTACTAAATTTATCTTCCTTTCTATTTATCTCAAGCCTACTTAGTTATAAAATTCTTGATCAGTACTCTTTGATCACTTTTTTTAGCTCCTCCTTTTTCTCTCTCTCTTTGATCACTTCTTTCTTTAGTTGTTCCTCTTTCTCTCTCTTCTTTTACTCATCCTTCGTTTCTTGTATAACATCATTTTTCTCTTCAACTTTTGGCTCCTTTATACTACGTAAAGTCACTATATTCATTGGCTATGTTTGACTCAATGTTACTATATGATATACCTAGCTACTTTTTAAAGATAAGCTTAACAAGTTGTCCAACCTCAATTTTCTTGTTGTAGATGGAGACTTGTTAATTTCTAAGAGACACTTCAATACTTTAGAATGAGTATCAGATGTACTAATAAATTTTTTCATGATCTCCTCAAGGCTTGGCTTCCTTTAATATTGTTATTGTTTCTGGAATCCAAGTAGAGCTTGATTGTTGCATAAAAAATTTAGATGTTTCCATTAGCTCATATTGTAAGTAGTATTATAAAAGTTTTATTGAGATCAATTTCCTACAAAATTTACTAGCTCAATCAATTACCCCATGTGATCAAATGTTTGACATTCATGATTAGGGTTTCCTTCTTCACAAATATCATATCTTATGGCTTGTACTAGTTAAGCTATCAATTTCATATTGTCGATCTTCTTACCCAAAGCATCCAATTCTATCTCTAATTTTGTCACCACATCAATATTATGAATGCCACTTAATTTTTTCTTTAGTCTCAGGTTCCTCATTGATAATTATTCATAGCAATATTTTCAATAATCTCTTATAGTTCTCCAAGAGTTTTAAATCTTGCAGCCCACCTAAAGATGCACCAATCAATTGCTGAGTTAGATAGCTCAATCTATTATGAAATATTTGTATATATATAAAGGTTAGTGAGAGCAAGTACTTATTTTTAGTTTTATATATTGACGATATCTTATTCCTTGTTAATGAAATTGATATGTTGATTAAGATAAAATAATTATTGTTTGGCCATTTTTACATAAGGAATCTTAGTGAAGCATTGTATGTTTTTTTTGGTGAGAATGAGAGCAAAAGCCCTAAACTTTAATTAGCAACCAAACGTGGGAAAGAAACACCCATAATGTCAGCTACAAGCAAACTATTTAACCCTACAGGCGGGGACTCAAAAGAAACATAACTAGAAGTACGATGAACACCAAATTTCGCAAGTCAATCGGCAACATGATTCTGCTGCCTAAGGACATGACAAATCCGACATTCCCAATCACGAACAGCAAGGGTACGAATCTCATGTATCAACACATAAAGTGGATGACGCACTCCAACCCCATGTTGGATCAACATCACCGAAGACGCCAAGTCCGACTCAAGCTCCACCATTCGGAAACTTTTATCCCAAGCAAGACGAAGTCCATGGAAAATACCCCATAACTCAGCTTTTTCAATACTGCAATCACCACAGCGCATCGCGAATCCGGCCACCCAATTTCCTGCATGGTCTCTAATCACACCACCAGCCCCCGAAACACGCAACAATTGATTCTAACTACCATCGGTATTCACTTTCACCCAAGGAACAGAAGGCCGAACCCATGCAAGAAGGATCTTCGACCGTCGACGGGCCTGAACAGTCGCCCCCAAACTACCAATTTCATCTAAAGTAACATCAAGCCCATGAACTTTTGCATCAAAAAACATACAAATTCTTTATAAGTGGACTTATATTGATCGTATCTTATAAAGGTTTAATATATAGTCTTGTTCTTCTATAAAGACTCCATTTGTGAAGGATAACAAGGCCCAATATTCCTGAATGATATTGTGAGAGATCAAATGAAAGTAATCCCTTATGCCTTAGTTGTTAGTAGCCTAATGTATACCCAAGTATTCACAAGTCCTTTATGGTTGCAATGCTTAGTAGATACTTGAGCAATCTTGAACAAAGTTATTAGAAAGCGATTAAAAAAGTCTTAAGTTATCGACAAGGTATCAATGATCTGATGTTGACATATTAGCCTATTAACACTCTTGAAGTGGTTCGTTTTAGAGACTCCGATAATGCAAGTTGCGTGGATGATAGGAAATCTACCTTTAGGTACATCTTTATAATGACGAGAGGAGTTGTTCCATGAGAATATTTCAATAAACATTTACGACTTCTTTAACCATGTAGCAAAGTATGTGGCATGTTATAAGGCTATTTGTTATACAATATGGTTTCAAAATTTCATTTCAACATTGAGAGTTATGGATTCCATTTTAATGCCGCTAAAATTACATTGTGACAATTATGTAATTGTATCTTTCTCTCGAAACACGACGTGCACTTCTTGTTCTAAGCATATTGATATTAAATTTTACTTTGTCAAAGAGAAAGTTACAGATTCTCTAATTACTATCGAACACACACCTATGAACAACATTTTAATAGACCCATTAACTAAAGGCTTATTTATCTATATGTTTCAAGAATAAGTCTGTTGTATGAGATTTTTATGAGCCTAATTTTCTGTAATTTAATATAAGTTTTCATTCTACGTATGTTTTATGAACATTACTCAAATTTTGTGTAATACATGCATGTTATGTGTGTTTTATCACTATTTATGACATTTTGTAGCTCTATATTTTTAATGAGTGACAAGTTCATGATATTCATTTTGTTGAATCTATATTGATGTTATTGTCATGTTTCTAGATTAGTAGTACCTAATCATGTACCACCCATATATCCTATCGGTGTATTAGCTATGTATGATTAGTTTGGTTATGTATATTAAAAGTATTATGGTATGATTATAGTGGTCAAATGGGAGAATGTTGAATTACTTGATGTACATTAATACAATCTTATGACAATTAACATCTTAATCATGTTCATGCGATATTTTAGCCATTTGTGAGATGGACATTATATTGTTAACCGTACTAATGAGCCTTGGGTCCATTCACAAATCTTGTCCAAGGCTATCAATTTGACTTTTTGATCAACTAAAAGATGTATTTTAACCTAATTGATGTATTCTTAATATATTCTCATCTAATGTCAATTTGTGTGTTAAAAACACCAAATCCAAATGGACTTGGAACTCTTAAAGCTTTCATATTTGCATTTTCTTTAGCCCAACCCAACTCCTCCAAATTTTAGCGCCCAAAATGGTTTCTCCAATGACATCCCTATCCCCAAAACTTAACCCAAATTACACCTCATTCTCCAAAACATCAAACCCGAGGCAAAGGCATTTCAGTAATTCAGACTCTGCCGGAAAGGTTAAAAAAATCAGGATAGCGTTGGTCATCTCTTCACACCACTAGAGCGACTGAGAGAGCTCTTCTCAAACCAAAATGGCGAGGATCTTCACCACCGCGCTTTCGACAGAATCAGTGTCCTTGGCATCTCCCCGGCTGAGCCTTGTTCCGTCAACCCCGTCTATTGAGAGACTGCCTCGTGCGGGGGGTAGAATCTTCCGCACTACGGTGACACGCGCTATGGCATCGTCGTCGGCCACGGGGAAGAGGGAGCCACGTGGGATTATGAGGCCTCGCCGTGTTTCGCAGGAAATGGCTGAGCTTGTAGGAACCAACGAGATTTCTCGAACCCAAGCTTTGAAGCTCATTTGGGCCCACATCAAGGACAACAATCTTCAGGTTCTGACTCATGCGTAATACTTCATTTTTATGTGTTTTATTACATTCACTCAAAAGTATATGGATAAAGTTGCTCTGGGTCTTTATGGGTTTTGGAAATTTCTTCATTTTATCACGAGGACTTGCATATACAATTTATACTTTCATGTACAGATTAAATGTGTTGACATATTAAATGTTGTTATAATAAGTCTGGTGTGGCTTAATCGATGATGAATTGTCAACATTTTTCAAGCTTATAGGACTTCAGATGTATTAGGGCGATTAAAAATGTGAACACTTGTTGAGATATTGGAAAATTATGGCGGAAGTAGTGGAGGGATATTGTCGTGTTCTAGAAATTGTCTGCTTCTTGTTTTCACAATCATAATTGTTATTAAGACTAGGAAACTAGCAACTCGTTGGGATCTATATATAGCATTTGCACGTATCTTTCCCCAGATGATTGTTTCCTTTGTAAATTTTAAGATTATGCTTATGTCAATGGAGGCAATGCCATATTATGAATTTGACTCTTACTCTTAGCAATGTCATGTTATACATTTGACTCGTACTTATTTTCACCCTCTTCTTACTCATCAGGACCCTAATAACAAAAAGATCATAATCTGTGATGAGAAGCTGAAGAATATTTTTGGTGGCAAGGACCAGGTTGGATTTCTTGAGATTGCAGGGTTGATTAGTCCACACTTCCTCAAGTGAAGCTAGATGGGAACGGAGTCAGAAACTGTGGATTTGACTTTTGGGCTAAGGCCGTCATTTTGTGGCAGAATTTGGTGAGGAAGGCACAAAGCTGTTTAAAGCGTTTGTTGTTGAGACCCCTGTTTTGGCACTTGCTTTGAAAGACCTAGTGTTAATCTTCGAAGTTTCTTTTTTGGGATTTTGTTCAGGGCGGGTATTTTGGATGAAACCCTTATTAACTGCTATTTTGTTTTGAAGATCCTAAATTTCAGTTAGGATGTATATGCTGCTCTGTCATGGCCAAGTTTCTATGTAGTACAAGGTTTCATGCAAGCAAAATGCCTTAGCTTTTCCATGGATGGATCTGGTTGTACTCTATATTTTGGTTTACTTAGCCAACCTCATCAAAAGCCATTCTCAGAGATAGCACACCTGCACTTGCAAGGTTTGGCTGGCTATTTAAAAAGTTATTTTTATATTGATACACCTAATCCCATTCTTGAATATGTTTGAAAGTCTCATCGATATGTTTGAAAGTCTCATTTTGATTTAAAGAAAGTCTCATCTATATGTTTGAAAGTCTCATTTTCATTTAAAGTATGGTATATTGTCTATCATACAGTCCATATTGAACAGATAAACCTTCTATAATAATGCAGGTTTAGGGCCGCTAGAATTTGCATAAAAAGTAGTATCCATACAACTAAAATAGAGTTTACAAAGCATTCGATGACCAGGTTTCAGCAGTTAATTCCAATTTTCCATGTTTGACAATCTAATCAGATTGTGTTAGCGTTCAAGCTGAAAATCAAACTATGGACTGCTAAATTTGACCAATATCAACTGAAAACAGACGTCAAATATATGTTTTCTACATACTCGCGAGTGTATTTAGCCATGAACATTCGTCTCCTCTCTGCTTGCAGTCCTTGTTAAGAGTAACCTAAGTAGGGCTTGAGATCATCTGTTCTACATTTCCTGTTCCATTCCTGTGTCAATTATAGACCTAGCAAACGGGCGGGTGGTCCGGATATGGGTACGGATCTCACGGGTACGGGTTTCACGGGTACGGATTCGCGGGTAAATTTATAGAAATGGGTAATGATTTTGAAAATCCATACCCTGCCCAGCGGGTTACCCGCTATATATTTTTTTATTTTTCATTTTTTAAATTTCAATTAATAAACTTATTCAACAAGTTTAAAT
>JANIJH010000224.1:68438677-68455385 GCA_024520975.1 Erythroxylum areolatum | reverse complement strand
AAAAATAAAATTCATATTATTCCCTCCAAATAAAATAATCAATAAAATATCACTATAAACAACAACATATAAAATCCTTAAAGAAAACCAAAAATATTCCAATGATATAAAATATATGTAAAAATACCTCAAGCAACGTTCATGATTTTCAATAATTTGATGAAGAAGGGGACTTGCAGTTGTGTGCCAACTTACATATATACTTATATATATATATATAATTTTGCAGGTACTCACGGGTACCCGCGGGATGGACCCGACCCACCCGCAAAATCAACGGATGGGTCGGATACGGGTAAATATGAATCGAGTAAAAAAACATACCAATCCATACCCGGACTGTTAGGGTGGGTACGAGCGGGTAAACGGGTGACCCGGCCGTTTTGCCAGATCTAGTCAATTAGTTCCATTCACATGTTTCACAATAAATAAATGGGACAGTGTAAGACATGTGGATGGAAGAAGTTAGAATAGGGATGGCACAAGAAACGTGGAACAGACGATCTCCTTCCCTTAAGTACGGTCATCTTGGATTAAGTTTCCACTTCAGTGCAGCGCAAATAATGGAGGACCTAGTTGATTAGTCTGTTGGGTATTCGTTACCTAATCAGGAAATTTTCATGTCGCCAACAAACATCATATGTAGTGGAACCTGCAGTACACAAAAGACAGGAATTCCCAAGTTTTGGAAAAGAATAACTCAACTGGCAACAAAATGGGAGAAGATTTTCACTTTGGAAAAAGTCTTTGCAAGTCGTTTTCGTCAGCATCCACCAATCAAGCAATCACTTATCTACAAAAGTGTGTTCAATTCTTTTGTGAATCCCATATGTTCAGCTATATGCAACCCCCCCATATGTGGGACTAAGAACACAATGTAAGCGATAAACAAATTGTCAGACGTAGCCCCTTAGAATATTATTCTTGGTTCAAGTGATTGAATGAAGCAGATTCTCCTCGGATTGATCTGTATTAAGGGAGAAAATGTCAACAGGAGCAGTTGTGCATCCAATTCCATTGTTCTTCTGTCTAACATCTGGGGAGATTTTTTGGTGATCAAGGTAAATTACTATCACTGTGATATCATCATGAAAATGACGCCTAATTCCCTTTTCAATTTTCTTCATGTCATTATATCTCATCTCTCTTTTCTTTGCTGCTTCCTGAAGAGCAGCTCTCACTAATCTCTTCGCAATCCCCTGCAAGCATCAAATCAAACAGTGGAATTGTTAAACCATTTGAACCTGTCCCATGTCTAAGACTAACTGCAGGTTGAAAGACTGAAGCCATGTGCTATACTTCCAGTACAATTGAAACTATTATATGATTCTACCTACAGTTTTTAATTAGTCCTACTTATAACAGGGCTGCGAAACATGTCTCCGCTGTCCAGCGTCAAGATTCAACTTGCCTAATTTCAAGTTCAAAATTTCTCCAACTTTAAACCTGTGCCACAAATGATAAAAGGATTTGAAGTCAAAGTCAAAGACTTACGGCTCTTGGGTTTTTGAAAACGATGTTAACTGCTGTTTCATCACTCAATTGTTCCCAAAGACCATCTGAAGCAAAAATCAAGAACAAGTCTTGTGGCCTGAGCTTTCTGATCAGGATTGAGGGTTCTGCTGTCATTACAGGACGCTTCAAAGGAACAGGGTTTCCAAATTGCTGAAATATGGGGTCTCTGTTGAATTCAGGCTTCTTAAGATAGACATCCCCTATAGATCTTGATACCTGAAGAAAGAAAACTGAAGGTTTTTACAACTCTTTCCTCCAACACGACCATTAATCGATCAAATTCCTGCAATATAATTAGAAAGGCAGACTTTGAAATCAGCTTGGAAAGAAGAAACCTGTTCTACCTGGATGATGCCCTTTATCCTCCAAACTCCACGCGTATAAACTACAACATGGGAATCATCAGGATGAAGCGCCTCAACCTCCTTCCTCACTTCCTCCACAGAAACATTATGATCAGTTGACAGCCTTTCTGGAACAACCCGTTTTTTCTTATTCTCATGAGCTCTCCTACCCAGTACTGCCCTCGAGTCCCCAAGGTTCGCAACATACAGTACATTATCCGATATAGCACCAACTAAACAACATGATCCGACTGAAGCAATTTGTGGCTGTACTGGCAATGACCGCTTTACCAAATGACAAAAGTCCTCTTCGGTTGCATTAAATGCCTTCTTTATAACATCTGCTGATAATCCCCCTTGTTCAATTGCAAATTCTACAATTAAGACAAAATAAAATCAATAAAGACAGATGCAAAACTGTCATAAACACATAACTATGTTATTCAAAGGTGAACATGGTTCAAAGAGATGACAGCCAAATTACAAAAAATTCCGCCGCTTTTGCATCTCTATTTGCAACAAAGTAAAAAGCGAAATAAACCTCCAAATTGATGAACTTGAAAGCTGCTCAGCGCATTCACTCTAGTTCCCATTCGCTAACTACTTATTTCTGAAATACTCAACTCCTGAAAACTGACAATACAACGAATAAAGAAGAATGCTTCTCACTCGTTTCTAGAATTAATACCTCAAGCACCGTCCATGAAAACCACAAAACTGAAACCTGAACCCAAGAAAAGGGTCGGAAAACCATCCCACTCGTTAAATCTCACCTTTCAAACATGATCAAAACAAAAGCAGATGACAAGCAAATCCCAAATGAATAATAAACATATAACAAGAAAGAGGGAAACGAACACATACTGTGCATATAAGGAAACAAGTGCTTGTTGACGAAGCGAGAAGCTTCAGGCCCACCATGACCATCATAAACCCCAACATAAGTCGCAGAAGGAGACGTAAACACCTGACTCTGATCCTCCAAATTGGAGTTGGCCTGAACCACGGCGATCGAGTAGTCTCCGGACGCGTGTGGTCTCAAATCCGTGTGCCACATGAGTCCATCCCCACCGCTGCCTCCGCAGCCAACACCACCAGCCACTCTCCCAAAGCAGCGCTCCAACGGCCGGCAACACGTTCTCAACATCATCGATAAAGCCAACAACCAACGTTTCGTATAAGGTTAGGCGTCTCTATCTGTGTGGATAATAAGAAGAAGAAGAAGAGAAAGATACAGGAAAAGGAAGAAATGCCGCGTGAAGGAGGAGACGAAGACGAAGAAGAAGAAGAAGAAGCAGAAGAATGATGAAAAGGAAAGTTGTAGGCTTTATTTACTGTGTACTCTACGCGGTTCAAGTAACCTATGGCTTTTTTATTTTTTTAATTCTATTTTTTAATATTAAAAAGAGACATAAATAGGCTTTCTTGATTTAAGTTAAATCGTGGGTCTAAACTCACCTAGCTGTTTAAAATTTAAGATCAAACCTTTACCTTTTGTAAATAATCTACTCGGCTCAAATAGAGATTAGTTTAAATATGGATGACTTAAAAGTATTTTTTCATAATTAGAATCTTATGAGACATCTCGTTATAAAAAAAAAAAAACAGCTAAGCTTTCTAATGTAAAATTGATTTTGTTAAAACCGCGTTATTAGATAAATCTGGTGTTTCATGTTTGAACTCTGACGTTGTCATGTTGACTTCGAATGAATTGGAATCTACACAAATGGAAAGGAGAAATAAATTTCCTTTTTACATTTTCAGTCCCTCAAGATTAATTTTTTACCGAAAGATTGTAATTTTAAATTACAAAAACAACCTCTTTGCATCTTTTTTATTTTTTTAGTGCCCTTTTCGGCAAATATCACGATATTTTTTAAAATCTTGAAGACTTGGACTTGGTAAGTGGACATGGTCAATGGGTATACATCACTTAATTTAATGCAAGCTTTTTACCATTCTTTTAGAAAAAAATACTAAGTCCCTGTTTAGTAATTAGCGAATTGTATTAACTGTTAGCTGATTCTATCAACGGTTAGCTAATAGGGGATTAATATAGCTATCAGCAGTTTATTTAATAACGTTTGATAAAATTAGATGTTTGGTATTAATTATTTATATATAAAATGACTTATAAAAGTATGACTTAAAAAAAGAATTTATAAAGATATAAGTAGTTGTTTATATCTTGGTATTTTTTTGAATATTTTCATAAAAATTTAGAAATATAAAAAAAATCAAAATTGTCATTTTCTTCAATATCTTCTATTGAGCTTAAGAAAACTTAAACTTCTCTCAATACAATTTCGCAATGATAAATCAGTTTAATTAAAAACTTAGCAAGATCCTCTTAAATTAGCAAGGGCTAACTAAAGAACCCGAGAGATCACTAAAATGTCATAAAAAGAAGCTTAAGAACGAGTTTAATCGAATCGCACCAACAATTTTTCCTCAATTGCATCACCAACGAGCTTAATATGAAATTGAGTATGTAAAAATGATATCGATTTAATTTCTAATTTAAGAAAATATAAATTTTGTGTTATTTTAAATTTTAAAATTTTAAGCTATATTTTTTAATATATTAAATTAAAAAAATATTATTTTTAAAAACTGTTTATATTAATCTTTTAAATTTTAAACTTACATAAAAATAATTAATTTAAATTTGACTTATTTATTTTAGATTAAAGTGAATTGAATTAAACACAATATATAAATTATAATAATATTATATACTAAATATTGACATAAAAGGGACCTAAATATTGGGTTTATATAAAAGTAATTAATGTAATATAATTAGAGATAACAAATTTAAAAGTATGTACTTTTTTTAAAATTTTAATTTAACATTAAATATTTTAAAATGTTAATTTAATGATTAACTTTTTAAAATTTGTATAAATTAAGTCAAATTCATATTTCTATTTCCATCTATCTCTTTAACTAAATTGTAATCACTTTTGGATATTAATAGTCTTTTAGTTCTTTAATTTCTCAGTTATTAGAAGAAAATGCTCTTCATAGTAAAGTTTTCAAAATCAACAGATTAGGTTCAAACAATTAACTCAATCAGTTGATTACTAAATATGTTTATCGGCGGTTTGATACATTCAAACATCTAAAACTTTTCAATTCGGAAAAAAAATAGCTGATAGGTTGTTTACTAAACAACGTCTATATGTTCTCATTTCCCTCTCTTTGTATAAGTTATTTGAAAACAATTTTTCTACTAGTTAAAGATAAAACTACATACTATTAAATTTTTTCGGCCCTACATATCAACGAAATTTTTACTTGATATGATTATTGTTGTTTACCAAATGTCCTCGTCAATGTCAATTGGCATGTAGACTAAGAGTGAAGTTACTTAAAAAACTTTAAACCCTATTCCTTAACAATTATGCTAAGTAATGATATGGCTGATTATATACTAAAAGAAAACCTAAACTACTGTGTCATCTTTGCGTAACTTTCCTTACACAAAGAAGGCATCAAAAGGGAAAAAAAATTAGGTACTTTGTCATTTCACTTTCACTTTCAACAATTAAAAAGGCTTACACGCAACATCACAAACTGCTCTTTCTGCCAATTAAGTAATCTTATTCCAGTAAATGGCACACAGGGCCAAATTGATCAGATTGCTTTAGGACTGCTAAATTTCAGAAACAGATTCACCAAAATTTGGTGACCAAACTAGTAATGCAGAATACTTGCTGCTCTTGTTTTTTGTTTGTCTTTTCTACAAAGTCAAAAACTATATTGTCTAACGCATCATGTAGCCACACTAGATATTCCTTACTTTTTGCTAACTTGTCAGGACACATTCATTTTAATAGTTGTTCAACAAGTTTCTCTATGTTTCATATGTTGGACTATTGTTATCTCTTATAATAATGGTGTTTATTCTGAAGGAGACAGCGATTCTTGTGAACTACAATCCATGCCATGTCCAACTAATATAACCGCAACAAGGGATCAGGAAATGTCGGCCCACATAATACCTGCCTGCCTGCCTGCCCGCTCCAACCTAGACATTTCTGAAGGGTCAGGTTGCATAGTATGGACTATCAAGTGATAGCCTGACAGAGTTCAGGTCCAGGGAGCAACACAAATAGCAAAACCATACAGAAATGAACCTTCATTGAGTTTCATCAATCAAGTTCAGGCGTAGCTAAAAATCCCTGTGTTCATATCTTCAAATTGAGCAGTCTCAGAATCTTCATGAGCTGATCAGTGTGAGAACAGGTGGTGATGATATCTCAAATTTACCCACTACAAATTATTCAATAATTGATAATAAATTGGCTTCAAATGACAAAAATAATGCACCGATTTACCACGGCCCTGTTAAATTTACTTCTTTCATCTCTGAGGAAAACCAAACCAGTGAAAATATTCAGATTGTACTTCTCGTTTACGTAAAAAGTTCACAGTGCCAATTCATAGTCATTAGCTTACATATACAAATTTAGTTAACTACAGGTTCTTGCAACAAATACACATCACATCTCAAGGCGATTTTATAGAAAATCCTTGCCTCGAGTATGGAAAAGGAGTAAATGCTCAAGATAAACAAAAAATGAACACTAAATTAAACAAACATGGAAAACCATGTCAAAAAAAATATCAAAAACAAAGTAACAACGAGAAATCTCAAATTAAGGAGTAGCATCATCTCTTGCTACTTACAATTATATCCCTGCGGCAAAACGGGCAGTCCCCACAAATACGAATCCAGGGATCCAAGCAGGCAGAGTGAAATCTATGCCCGCATGGTAGACGTATAAGCTCATCTCCTTTCATGAAATTCTCCAGACATATTCCACAATCCAATGATGGTGAATCCACATTCTCACTATGGTTCTCCAAGCTGCTGAAGACTTCAGACTGTAAGCAGCCAAGGGACTCAGGAGTTAGACCTGGTGGTCTATTTTTCGACAAATGCTGCCCAGAATGTTGCCGTTCTGGTTCAGAGGTCGAGAAATTAATAGCAGACCTGAAGGCTTCACCAAGCCTCTCATTACGGGTCGCCAATCTAGGCGAAGCTATGCCATTGCGCCTACATAAACCATACTCAGCAAATCAATCTTGAACTCAAACCACTAAACCTTTTCAGGTAAGAAAAGAAAAGGCAAAGAAATTTTCCACAAAGTGTACAAATTCACAAAAAAGAACAGAAAATACAAGGACAATTTTGAAGCAGAAGTACATTGAATTATGGTCTCACAGGGACAATAACAATAGCAAGATCCTATGTAGCCGACTGTAGGTGAAACTCGGGAATTGTAGTTGATACGGTTATGAATAAAGCTATGCTGCAAAATGCACTAATGAAACCAACACCACGGCATCGTTATGATTAAAGTTATGCTGCAGAATGCAGTAATGGAACTTGGAACCAACACCACTGCAATGCCGTGGTTGTTGGCTGCAATATATCCAGATGGGTCTCAAGAACAATCTTGGGTAATCCATGTGAATAATCCATATCTTTAAAAGCAAAATTTTAATAGTCCCACACTTTTAACATAATTAACTAAAATTAAAACGTGAAATAACCTACAGATCAAATTTAATGCGAGAGTGACATTTTAAATTCAAATTTTTAACCCATTTCACCCAATTTCATTTAATTTTACAATACCAATCAAAACCAAAGTTATAATTACTTTTACCCTAAAAATATGAATATTTTCCAAATTTAAAACAAAATTTATCCTGAAAAATCACCTGTTTTCAGAAGGTGAAACTCCTCTCAATCTCTCAAGAAGCCTTGCTCTTGCAAGAAGAACAGTTCCAGGCAACCTGTTATTCCCAGATCTGTTTAGACTTTCGGTCTCTACATTGTTGCTTGATACAGACTGACTTAAAAGTTGTTCCACCCTACCTGAGGAATGCTCCTGCAATTAAAAACAAAAAGGCGTGTTCACAAGTAATCAAAATTTTACAATAATAAGATACACTAAATTAGAATGAAAATTATAATTAATCAAATTCCTAAGGAATTAGAGAACTTACGGATAGGGTGGAAGGCATCCGGTGGTCACGCACGGAGGTAGAAGACCTACGGGCGCGATCATCACAGCCCTCTAAATCATGCCGATTATGATGATGTCGACGGTTATGATAGCTCTGAATGAAACTCCGCCCAGCAACGGAAGCGTCAAGATCGGCGATATCTCCGCCGGCGGCACCTCGTCCCAGTCGCGATCTCCTCTGATAAAACAGCTCCGACGCGCTTGTCATTCGGTTATTCCTTGTTCCCAACCACCGGCACTTTCGGGCCTCTATAAGCACATAAAGAACTATAGCAAGCAAGAGGAGAATTCGCCGAGTGAATTTCGAGGAAGAAGGTACGGATATTGAGACGAGGAGATGGCAGATTCCAAGAAAAATCAATCTGGGGTAGTTTGTGAAAGAGACGGATATGACGTGACTCATGAGCGTTTCAAGAGCACGCAAGGTTACATTTCCAATTAAGTTATTTATTTATTATCAGAGTATGGAATAGCTTAATACTCGCTCTATTTATTTGACAAATATGTGTCAAGAATGTTGAGCGGAAGGATCGAGCGCGTGTTTTTTCAAATTTTGTTCTCGCGAGTGTGATTACTTTTCTAGCGGGGAGATATTTCGACTTTCGAGACTATTTCTTTATTCCGATGACGCTTTTTTTACTGGAACGATGTCGCATTTAGGAATGTCCTAAAGAAAGATCAAACGACGCCGTTGACCAATAAGGATTAAGTAACAGTTTAATTTATTAGACTAAAGATACTTTTAACGTTCTATAACGTTGTACGTACTACGTACAGTACATATGATCATTGTGCGGCTAGCACGAGATAGTGATAACTTGTTAACCCTTTTTCTTAAGCAATGAGACATAATCATTAGTAGAGATTGGTGGAAGTAAGGAGAGGATGATCAGAAGGAAGATCAGGGTCAGGTTTGTCCACCCCATCAACGCTCCTGAGCCAAAAAGCCTGGTTATTATTACAAGACACTGCACTCTCTGGTATATCATCCATCATCCCTTCATGCCCTTTTGGAACGTATATGCCATTCCTAGGATGAGGAATCCAACTTGAAGACGACGAGTCGTCGCCAGGCGACGATTGCTTGCTCATTCCGGTAAGTTGTTCTTGTACTGAGCCTGCCGGAGTCGAACTATGGAAATGGTGCTTCACTTGTTTGTTAACCCTGCATCCACCTTAATGTTCGTTCATAAGGATTCTTTTTGTTGTTGTATATGTACGTAAAACTATACTGTCATGTCGTGTGTATTTATCCTGTCCACCGATTAGGAGTGGAATCAGGAAATAGTTTCAAGTGCATCATTAATTAGCTTAGGTCTTGTCAACTTTTTCTCTTCTGCAGATCATAAGCGTGTTGACTACTAACAAAGTAAAAGCAGAAAACCATCATGAGAACAACTCGTTAAGAGACAACAGAAAAAATGGACAACACCAAGATCACAGTCACTATGTAATTATGAAAAAAGAAAAAGAAAAAAGAAAAAGAAAAAGGATACAAATGATCATAATATATACCTAAGCATGAAAATCCGTGTCGGTGCAATCCCAGCTCTAGTCATATATGATATGCTGGTGGAAATCTATTACAGAAGCTTAAAGGCCAAGTGTTTGAATGGGTTATCACTTAACAATGCCAAGATCATCAGCAGCAGCTATTTATATATAAAAACACATTTTTGTGAACCTGAAACTTTGGTCCATTTTCGTTCAATCTTTTGAGTTTTCTCGACAAGAATCAATTCGGATTGTATACGCGGTTAAGGGGTTTCAAGAAAAGTACATGCACTCGTAGCTGAAAGCTATTCCAGATGTCTTTGAATGTTACTCGAGATGATTCGATTACTTAAAGTGGTAATCATTTTAGAACAAACTCCACAAGTCCGCTGAAAAATTACTACAGTGCTGATACCAACTCCTTTGCAGATCTTATCCAGGCACATTAGAATATTTGAATTCGCTTCAAGAGGATTTGTTGATTAATATGGTTGGTGATGACTTTTTCTTCCACATTTGCTCTTAAGTTCTGGTTTGGAACTTACACTAGGGTACGAAATTCTTTCCAGGTCCGAACAGAATATGTGGCTCACTTTTATAAAGAATGGTCATGCTACTTCTAAATTGGAGAATAATAAATTCATGAATAATTTACATGAAATATTTTTCGTCCAAATTCAGGGTAGTTTTAATACTAATAACTGATCCAATGTTATGTAATTAGCTGGTATTAATTTCCTATTTTTGTGGTAACTATAAATATGCTTGATACGAGCACATTAATTTTTTTTTTTTTGCAAATTTTTGGGGTCCTTCAGCCTTTTTTCCTTCACTATAAGGAAAATAGATTTTAGCGACAGAAATTACCAACAGGAAATAAATTTGACGACGGAAATTACCGACGAAAAGAGTCGTCAAAGAAATGACCGTAGATAAATTTTACCGACAGATATAATGAATCCATCGCAAATTTAGCGATAGAAATTTGTATATCTGTCAGTAAATTTAGCTATAGAATTTTGTATATATTCCATCGTTAATTTTTCAATGGAATCACAATATTTCATCAGTGAATTTACCGATGATAAGTTATAGATCCGTCGCTAATTTTATGATAGAATCACAATATTCCGTTAGTGAATTTACCGACTATAAGTTGTAGATCCGTTGCTAAATTTATTGATAGACATACAACATTCTGTCGCTAAACTTTTACCGTCAAAAAAATATATTTCGTGGCTAACTTAGCGACGGAGTGATATATTCCATCGATAACTTACTATTAGAATGATATATTTCGTCAGAATATTGTATTTTCGTTGGAAAATTTAATTATGATAAACTTCAACCGTCATTTCTTACTTCCTACCCGAGTTTTATATTGATAATCTTATGATTTTTTGTACATTTAATTTTTGTAAATAATATAACATTGATTAATAAATGTAAACATTATCCTTAATGGTATAATAAAAAAATTATAATGTATACGAATAAGTATCTTGAAAATAACTGTAAATTAAGAATTTATATAAAATCTTAAGGGTAGCAGCCTATCAAATACATTCACTTATCTAGAAGCTATGCAGGTTGTAAAAGCAGATGCTCTGACTGCTACGATAAAGTTATGTCCTCACCTTTCAACTCATCCACCTCATTACAAAGTTGGGTTATGCATTCCATCAGCCTCTCCACTGTGCTCTCAAGCTGAAAGACTTTCTCATTTGATGTGGATCGCCTACTAGATCTAGCTGTAGTGGATGTGAAGGGTTGCGAATAATATGTGTTTGCAAATGAACCTAAACCAAAAATCCTTCCACGGCGATCCCTATTAGTGTTATGATCTAAAAGTCAATGATTAGGTGGTTATATTCTAACAGTTATGTTCATGAATTTGATAGTTTATATCATTTTATTCTATGATTTTTCATTATTTATGGATTATTCTAGTCGAGGACTCAAATTGTATAACTTTGTAATGTAAATAATGATTACTCTGAAATGTGGCTAATCTTGTTAATTAAGATGGAACATTAATTGATCACTAAAAGATTAGTGTGTTGATTAAATGATGGTGATGTTCCAAGCTATTCGATAAGGAGTTATCAGTTTAATCACATAGATACATAATGAAGATTATGCTATTCGATAGACCTTAAATGGAACATTATTAGAATTGTGTTTATGTCATTAATGTTTCATACGTGTGGTGAATTCTATGATATAAGATGTTCATTTCCTTACATGAGAAATGTGTATTTGTTAGTATTGTCCAACACTAACAGTAACAGGTAACTATACAGTATATATGACTTGTATGGAGGATATATATTCATCAAGAATACTATTGTCCCTCGTATAAGATATGAGCGATAATATCTATGGGCCCTTGATAAAGTAATATTGTATGCATGCAATATGATTAAGGAGTTAATCATATTTACGATTTACTTTGGAAATCAAGAAAGAATAAATTGGCAGGAATGACATATTCTAATCTTGCATTTATTCAGGATATTATGAGATAAGAAAATTGACATAGGCAATTTTGCTTTGAGATCGTGATTTGTGTATAATACTTATCATCTATGTCATTTGAGTAATTATAATATATTTTGCTAGATGCCGCTTTTGATGTATAGAATTAAAAGGGGTTTTAATTCTCTTGTCAACATGACACAGATCCCAATGGGTTACACTAGAAAGGATTTGATTAGAAAGAGGAAATTATTCTAGTAAATCAAATGGAGATATGAATATGACGATAAAATCAATTTTAGGTGTTAAAATTATTTTGGTTGTCATTTGATATTAGAATAAATGTTATTAGATAATAAATTTAATCCTAGATAAATTTATTTGATATTTATGACATATCCTATAAATTTATTGCTCAACAAAATAATACATATATATAATTATATGACAATTGGGTCAAATGCTTAATTATTTTGAAGCATGAGATTAAATGGCAAAGAGGCAAAGCGACAAAATGGCTATTAAATGAAATTTACAATGCCAAATTTATAAGGAAATGGGTTGACCATGCAAAGAACATAAGGATATGCTTAAACCCTTGCAAATTTTAACTTTATGCTTTGTTCCATTGCTTATTTTAAACAAGGGCATTTGAGACTTTTTTCAACCCCTTTTAACCCTAGTTTTCTCAAAAAGTAGGAGGGATTTTCACTTTTCGGGCTTTTGAAAAAGACTTGTTGTTTTTTTCATCTTCCTCTCTCCACGGTTTCAGCTTTTCATTTTTCTCTTTTGTCTTCTTCCAAACTTGCGATTATCTTCTTCCATCTAACAAGAACCAAAAGTTTTATAATTTATCTCTTACATTAAGTAATAAATTCCCATTTAAATGGTTTATTTTTGTGGATCTTAGGATCAACGATAACCCATTGAAGCACCATCTGGCTCTTGGAACCTTTGGGTCTTCGAATCGATCTTTAGTGGATACCTTTGAGTGAATCTCACTTGGTGCAAAGGAGACACAACCGTGAGCAAGAAGAGACAGTCGTGAGGAAGGAGACATAGTCGTTAGATCTTTTATTTAGTTTGGATAACAAGTTCGAGGTATAATGGTGTACATGCTTTCACTATGTGCATTTTAGTATATGAATAGGTTGCATGACAAGATTCTTTGGGTTCTTGTTGGTTTAATTTTTTTGTTTTAACTACTTCAACCCTCATAAAACTAACGGTCCCTACCACCAACTGCATCAAGATATGCTTGGTTGTCATCAATAGTTTCAGAATTAGAAACTGTTGTTTAATGCTTTCTTATATTTGGTCCTATCATTATAATTATTTATGTTAATAAGTGATACTTTTTAAGAATTAATATTAATGTATAAATTTTACATACATGAAGTTGTTTGCATCAAGTGTTGACACAGATCAAACTATCATGCTTATTGGTGTGAGTGTGCAAAAAGAGATGGCATGGTGTAGGCTTCCTACCCATAGACTTTTTTTGCATCAGAATAAATTGTTATAAGTAAACTATAATTTACAAAAATTTCAGCAGAATTTTTCTATTTTTATGATATTTAACCCTATTAGATAAAAAAATTATCTCAACAATACAGTCATTATTGCCATCAGACATTTATAACATTATTATTTTTCATAATGCACATAAATTTTCATTTTAAATTTCATACATCAAATTATATTGAAATCAAATTTCATATACCAAAGTACAAAAATCTGAATATAAATTTGTGATATTTACAAGTTGAAGTGCATGCTCTTGGTGGGTCAACGATCTTCCAATGTATACGAGTAAACTCTTTCTGTCTGGTCCTCCACATTTATTGGTAGAATTGTGCTTTGAAATAGATATTGCCTAGGGTAATGCCCAATACTACTCCCAACAACTCCATATTTCTTCAGATATATATAGTGGATGTATAGCATTCTTGTATACAAAGTCTTTATAATGTGTACGAGTTCGCCTCTCCTATACATTATAAATTACAACATCAAATTTTGGATCCCAAAAACTTCTTTCTAAAAAAAAAGAAAAAACATATTATAAGTACTTATAAATGACAATATTTATCTTTTGAGTGATTTCATCGATTAGCAAAGTTAAACTAGGACCTAATTTGATTCACATTTTCCAAATCTCATATGCCTCCTTGAGCAATTTAATTTTATGATGATTAAAGTTGCAATTTAAAACCTTTAAACTAAATGCTCCTTAATCTTGATTAGATCTTTGTTTCCTTTTTGCTTAGAGACTTAAGCCTTATAGAGCTTATGAATATAGTTTTAAAAGGTTCTATTACACTAATCCAATTATACTATGATATTTATATGTTTAGGACCTTATTTAGTATCATAAACTTTTAAGGGAGAGGTAAAGGGTAGTTCATGTTTTATTCAAAATAATTAAAGGACTTTAGCTTAGACTAGTCTTAAAGGACTTTAAAGGGGAGTACATTATAGATCTTTGATAAAGGACGTGTCATACATTGTTATTAGGATTAGACTTGATACATTTAGCCATGGGATTTTGGTAACACTTAACTTCTAGAATGCTACTTGAAGGGATGGTATAAGAGGGTGTTGTTGAATTAATATGATGAAGAACAACATTGGAAGAAGATTCACAAAGATAAAACAAGAAAAGATGTGGTCTTAAAATGATATAAGAACTTCTTTAATTTTTGATAGAACTTAAGTAGTGATTATGATTTGCTTTCATGAACCAAAAAATTAAGGGTAATTGTGATCCCATTTTACAACCCCAATATTCATTATAGGGATTCCACTTCGTCTTAGTTTAGTTTTAAGCCCTAAGAACTACCTATAGGCATGTCATTTTCATTTCAAGTCTTATGGAACTACTTTAGGCATTTTCTTTAGATTCCAACAGCTAATATTCATTCTAAGCAACCAAGTCTCACCAATATCCCTAAGAGACATTTAATCGAATAAATAATAGGTAAACTGAATTCATCTCTAACTAATAACAAAACCATTACATTTTTCCATTATTCACCAACATAAACACGCTCAAATAACAAATGAACCAACCACAACTCAAAAAACATAGAATACTCACATTCAATCAAAACAAAACCGACGTTCATATATATAAGCATTTAACAACAAAATTTTTCGCAGACAAAATAAACCCAAGAGCAAAGCACCATGGACGACTAACCTCGACTTAACTGAAGACAATGGACGATGGACGAGAGCAAAGGACGATGGACAATGGATGATGATTTATAGAGAGAAGACCGACGACGATAATGAACAAAACAAGACGAAAAAATGACGCAGGGGAGGGAAGGGGTTTTCGGGTAGGTTTAAGCTGCAACTACACCAAACGACTTCGTTTTCATTTGAATAAAAAATGAAAATATCGACAAAAGCAATTTCCTTTTGTAATTTATCGACGAAAATTACATCCGATAGTAATTTACCGATGCTTATCTTTCCCGCCAACTATTGCCTTCTATTTTTACAACGAACTTTACTATTCCATCGACAAATTCTTAGGGATAACTTTCCTCCACCTTTATCGACAAATATTTTGTCCATCGCAAAAAACCATTTTTTGACAATTTTATCGATGAAAAATCTGGCAGTTTAATACGGTATTTTGTCTGTCAGTAATTTGTAATTTTCTTGTAGTGTAATTTTCTTGTAGTGTTTTTGAAAATATACACCATCGATTTTAGAATTTAGAGCTTATAAGAATTCAAAAAACATGAACTTTATAAGAATCAATCGCAGGAGGCACATTGATTTCTTTCGCATTTAGTTTATTTGTTACTATAATATATATTACTATTGAATATATGTTGAAAATTGACTTATATTTGGTATCAGAGCACAATAACCTCTACCTTGTTTTAATTTTTTAGAATTTCTAATTTTGGAAAAAAATTCAGATTCAAAATTTTGCATTTTAATGTTGTTTTTGGAAGTTTTTCTTTTAATTGAAGGAAAAAAATCTTCTATTAAGTTTTTTAGAAGTGTTCTTACATTTAAAGAATTAATTTTTGTGGTGTTTTTTGATTTGATTTTGTTTGGTATCTGGCGGGGCACGAACTGGGTCGTTATGACCCTGCGGAAAGTTGTAGAAGACCCTTCTCACCAAACGACATTGTATTGTTTGTTTATTAAAAACAATATTCTAATGCAGTTGTAGAGGCTTGAACATGTGCAAGTGTTTGAGCCTCTTCCAATTGAACTGAAGATGATACCCTGATATACTATGCGTTGATATTGTATTTAAATAAAACGTTCAACATGAATTTGTTTACCAATTTTTATTCACATAATTATTATGTCTATATTTTGCATTGTGAATGAAATTTTGGATGAAATATTTAGTGATTAATGTTGGACCCCGATCTTTAATTGGACTTTAACATTGGTAAATGACTATTAAATGAGGAATTGGCTAGTAGAAGCATGAGGATTCAAGGATTTTTCTATTATGTATATTTGTGCTACTTGTAGGTTATGTATGAAAATTTTGAAGATGTGAGAAAAATTGATTTCGGTTTTGATGATTTATAGGGTGCTATGAAATTTATAGTAAATAAATTACTTTAAATGGAGTTGAAAAGCAAGAAATGAATAATGAAAGTGTGAAATTTTAGGGACTTGCAAGTTTGATTTTTTGGGATGAATAGTAGTAGAGTTGACGTTTTGGGCTAAAATTTTTGTGAATTTTTCTGGCTTGATTTAGGAAGAATTTGATTAAATAATCTTCATGAAACTTGTAGCTTCTGTTGAGAGCTTTTTATCGTCATAAAGTAAGATATTTTTTGATATCAG
>JANIJH010000224.1:68424795-68438577 GCA_024520975.1 Erythroxylum areolatum | reverse complement strand
ATACCACCCTCGTGAGGCACGGGCTCGGATATCACCCTCGATGTCGAGTTTGGGTCTTGTGGGAGTGGGATGCTACACAGATGGTACAAAAGGTGGCGGTAGCAATTGGTACTGATATCATACGACAGAAATCGAGATTTAAATATCTCGAGTCCATCATTCAAAAAGATGGTAATATCGATGACGACATATTACATCGTATTAGATCTTAGTGGGTCAAATGACGAAGTGCATCAGGTGTTTTATGTAATAAAAAGATCCCTTCAAAACCCAAAGGGAAGTTTTATAAAATAGTGATTCGGCCAACCATATTATATGGGACAGAGTGTTGGCCTACTAAACGTAGACAGAAATGACTGTTGTTGATAGCATAAATGTGTATGCTTAGGTGGATGTATGATATTACCAAAAGAAACAAGGTTCAGAATCGTGTAGTGAGAGGCATACTACAAGTGGCTAGTATTGCTGACAAGTTGAGAGAGACAAGGCTTAGGTAATTTGGGCATGTGCACAGGATGCCTTCTGATGCTCCAGTACAAAGCTGTGAGAAAATAACCCTTTTTTTACCCCTGGATTTTTTTTTCTCTAGTTAAGCATGATTTAAATGAATTATGAGGTTTTAATATATTTAATTTTTGGAGTTAATTAATATGTCAAAGTTAGTAGGATTTATTGCATGGGTTAATGGAATTAAAGTGCTAAGGTAATAAGGATGTTCAAGGGTATTTTTGGAAGATCACTTAAGGTTAAAAGAATATAAGATTATAAGGAAGGGTAAAAGGGACTTTTCACACTCATTAAGGGTATTATAGGAAAAAGAATATGTTATCTTGCTTGTTAAGAAGAGAAAAAACGTGAATTGAAGGGAGAGAAGAGTGAAAAATGAAAATAAGAGAGAAGAAGAAAGGTTTCGATGAAAGAGGGAAAAAGAAGAGAAGATAAGCAAGGGTTCATCTTTTCTAAGCCTTCAAGAGAGATTTTGGGGTAGTGCAAGAAGGGAAAAAGAAAAAGGAAGAGAAGAGCTTCCATTTGAGCCAAGAAACTCTTCATTCGATGAAGATTTAAGGTAAGTTTGATTTTAATCTTTTGGATTTATGGAATGATTTTGGTTTATGAAGCTTAGGAAATGCTTAAGTTTAAGTTTTCTAAAATTGATTTTTAGTGAATGTACTTTGTGGGTTTTCAAATTAGAAACCCTATTGAATTGGAATTTTTTCCATTGATTAAGGGAATCAAGAGAGGCAAGAGGAGCAAGAAGAGAGACATATTTGAGTAAATTCTTAAGCAAGGAATTCAAGGTGGGTACATGTTTATAATAGAGTAAATAAGCCACTAATGTTTTCTTTGAATCAAGGAAGTTAATGATTTAAATTACATCAATAATGTTGCATTTATTGCTTCTTGAATGAATTGAGAATTTACTATATGTTGATATATGAATTGTGTAGATGATTTATGACAAGACTTTGAAAATGATTTAAAAAAAAATCATGTTTATGAAATCATGTTTTTGGAAATGGGTTTCAAAATATCTCATGTTCATGAAAAACAAGTTTCCAAATTGTGCCTTTTGGGAAAACTGTTTTCAATTCATGAATTACATGTTATGTGGGTTTGGTGCAGTCTATTTAAGTATATCATGTGTACATTGATCAAATTAAACGCTTCTCCCGCCTTCCCGCTAGTGGCACGGAGCTCCTTCATGTACTCCCTCAAGTTTATGTCTATGCAAAAACACTATGTGGGATTGCGATAGAACATCAAGTTTACAACTACACAGGACCATTATGTGAAAATGTATAGTTCGTCATGTTTATAGATCTACCTAAACTATTCTGATGTGCTTATGATATGTTAACAAGTTTGATACATTAATGATTTATAGTTTGTGAATTTTGGTTATGAATTTGAGAATGATATGTTTTGTGAATTTAATTAGAACTTTTTATTGACAAATGAACATTTCAAAGTTTTTACTTATTTTTTTGTTATAAACTTGTTACCTACGAGCTTTCAAGCTCACCCCATTCCTTCTCATCTTCAAGTGATGAGCAAGAAATCGAGTGATCGAGAGTCCAGGCATCACTCCAAGTTGCATATGTTGTATTTTAAGCTAGATTTTGTAACTATAAGGCCTTAGTCGCATTTTAAGAATTATTAGTTCAAGTATCTTAAGTATTTTGGGATTTTGAGGCATTGATGTATTGTGGATTGAAATATCATTAAAGCTTTGTAAAACTCTTATCTTTGGATGTTAATGAAATATGAATTGTGTATGGATGATGGCTAGTAGAAATTAGGTATAATTGAAGAAGTTATCAACTTAAGATAATGAATGATGAGAATTAGTTGTAAGTGATGAGTCAAATGAACAGAGATTAGAGAGTTTAATGAAGTAAAGTTGGTAGTTGAATGGTTATGCTCATGACATTCCAAGTTGTAAATTGAAAATTTCAAGTTTTCATAAAGGGAAACTTTATGTTCGGACTTTAAGGAAAAAATTGGATTGATCTAGGTTAAATTAGATGAACTTGTGTTCAAAAGTTGTAGCTTATCTTTCTAGCTTTCCAATAGTATATAGCATGAAATTTTTGAACATCGGAGTTGAAAGTTATGATCATTTGAAGTTAGTGATGTCGTAGAGGATGTATATGCAGGATAGCTTCGGTCGTGATTGCACCTTTCTCTTTGTGATCGCACCTTTTTCCTTGCGATCGCATCTGCCTTCCTCGCGAGCGCACCTCCATCGGTGTGATCGCACCTTTATTCCTTGCAATCACACCCTAAGGGTCTTCCAACTCTGAATAGGTTTGACTCTTTTGGCCATAACTTTTTCATCTGACCTCCAAATGACTTGATTTTTGAAGCATTAGATTCCTAACACATTTATCCATCTCTCCATAGAAATTGATAGCATTTGGTGTTGATTTCAAAAAGATGGATGGAAAGAAAGTGAGGAAATCGGTTGGAAGAGCATGAATTGGTTATTTTACTGAACATACTTAGGTATTTTGATTATATCTTGATATGTAGAGCTTCAAATAAGAGGATTCTTGTTCAGTATAATCTAGAGTCATAGAGATACAAATTATCTTAATAAATCAAATTTTAATTAGTTCTCTAGGACTTTCAATTTCTAGATGGAATTTGAGTATAGTGTACTGTTTGAGTATAATAATAGTCTAAAAATGATTGGGGTATAACTTTTAGAATTCTAAACCAAATTGAACGATTTTGGTGTCATTAGAAAGATCAGACGATGGGGAACATTGATCTGAAGAAGTCAATTTGTGTTTTGGTGATTAACTGGGTGAGCAAGCCACCTTTATGGGATGCGTGTTTAGATGTCGCGTAGGACGTCGGGCATATGTCTTGCAAGGCCAAAATCGGGACCCAATACTTATATTATCGGAGAATGAAGATGAACCGATGATAGTTAAGGAGATTACATCGAAATAACCCTGTATGGTCACAAGCACACGTTTTATGATCTCCAGATAGTTGGGCTCCGGATATGGGGTCCAATACCCTTAGTAACTACAAGAGGAGAAAAGGAAAGCATTATAAGAACTAAAGGGAAGTGATTAGGAAAGATATGTCAGAGTTGGCCCCTACTGAGGCAATAGCTAGAAATAGGAAAGTTTGGTGTGATCGGATAAAGGTAAATGACACTCTTTAAGTCCTTGCACCACATACTTACCGCATTGGAAGTCCGACCCAATGTGCTTTCTACCTTTGCGAATTGTAAGTTTTGTTCAAGGCTTTCGGGCCTTCAACTTGGTTTTTCAGGTCAGGTATAGTAGGAAAAGATTCCTGTCTAAAATCATAGGATTGTCATATCCTCAGAGTCTCTTAGTGAAGACTCCTAGCGTAACTAGCAACAAGAATAGCCAATCTTTGCAGTATGTAAGGTACTACCAGATTTGGTCACCATCAGGTATATCCTTATATATTGGTTGTAATTTTTATTTACTAAATTTTATTTTTTTAGCTTGCCAGTTTTTATTTATTTACCCTTTTAACCTACATCACTATTTTATTGTCACATCTGCATGTGGGTCTACTAGAAACAACCTCTCTACTATATAGGAGTAAAGCTGTATACTATCAGACTTCCCTAGACACTGCTTTATTGCAGGACTTTGGACTGGCTGTAATGAAGATAATGATGATGAAATGATCCAATGTTTTGTAATTAGTTGGTATTAATTTCCTATTTTTGTGGTAATGGTAAATATGCTTGCTAGGAGTACATTGATATTTTCTTTTTACAGATTTTTGGGATCCCTAAGCTCTTGTTCCTTCACTACAAGAAAAAATAGGTTTTAGCGACAAAAATTATCAACAGGAAACAAATTTGGTGACAGAAATTACCGACAGAAAGAGTTATTGGAGAAACGGCCGTAAGTAAAAGTTAGCGACGGATATAATGAATCCGCCACAAATTTAGCGACAAAAATTTGCATTTTTTCAGTAAATTTAGAGACATAATTTTGCATATATTCCGTCACTAATTTTTCGATGGAATCACAATATTATGCCAATGAATTTATGGATGGTAAGTTGTAGATCCGTCACTAAATTTACCGATGGACATATAACATTTCGTCGCTGAATTTACCGACAGAAAAAATTATTCGTCGCTAAACTTTTACTGACAAAATAATATATTTCGTTGCTAACTTAGCGACAGAATGATATATTCCATCAGTAACTTACCGTTATAATGATATATTCTATCGAAATATCATATTTCTGTTGGAAAATTTAATTATGATAAATTTCAACCATCATTTCTCACTTCCTACCAAGTTTTTTGTTGATAATCTTATGATTTTTTGTACATTTAATTTCTATAAATAATATAACATTGATTGATTAATGTAAACATTATCCTCAATGGTATAATTAAAAAATTATAATGTACACGAATAAGTATCTTAAAAATAACTGTAAATTAAGAATTTATACAAAAACTTAAGAGTAGCAGACTATCAAATACATTCACTTATCCAAAAGCTATGTAAGTGGTGAAGGCAGATGCTCTGACTACTGCGATGAGATCATGTCCCTACCCTTCAACTTATCCACCTCATTACGGAGCTGGGTTATGCACTTCATCAGACTCTCCACTGTGCTCTCAAGCTGAAGGACTTTCTCATTTGATGTAGATCGCCTATTAGATCCAGCTGTAGTGGATGTGGAGGATTGCAAATAACATGTGTTTGCAAATTAACCTAAGCCGAAAATCCTTCTATAGCAGTCTTTGTTAGTGTTATGATCTAGAAGCCAATGATTAGGTGGCTATATTCTAACAATTATGTTCATGAATTAGATGGTTTATATCATTTTGTTCCACGATTTTTCATTATTTATGGATTATTTGAGTTGAGGACTCATATTGTATAACTATATAATGAAAATAATGATTGCTCTGAAATGTTGCTAATCTTGTTAATTAACATGGAATATTAATTGACCACTAAAAGATTAGTGTGTGGATTAAATGATGGTCATGTTCTACAAGCCATTCGATAAAGAGTTATCAGTTTAATCACACAAATACAAAATGGAGATTATGGTATTTGATAGACCTTAAATGAAACATTATTATAATTATGTTTATGTCATTAATGTTTCATACGTGTTGTGAATTCTATGGTATAAGATGTTCATTTCCTTACATGAGAAATGTGTATTTATTAGTACTATCCATCACTAACCGTAATAGGTAGCTATACAGATAATGCCACAGTATGCGTGATTTGTATAGAGGATAAATATTCATTAAGAATACCATTGTCCCTTGTATAAGATATGAGCGATAGTATCTATGGGCCCTTGATAAACTAGTATTGTATACATGCAATATGATTAAGGAGTTAGTCATATTTATGATTTATTTTGGAAATCAAGAAGGAATAAATTAGCAGGAATGACATATTCCAATCTTGCATTTATTCATGATATTATGAGATAAGAAATTTGACATGGGCAATTTTGCCTTGGGATTGTGATTTGTGTATAATACTTATCATCTGTCATTTAAGAAATTATAATATATTTTGCTAAATGTCGCTTATGATGTATAGAATTAAAAGGGGTTTTAATTCTATTGTCAACATGACATGGATCCCAATGGGTCACACTATAAAAGATTTGATTAGAAAAAGGAAATCATTCTAGTAAATCAAATGGAGATATGAATATGATGATAAAATCAATTTTAAGTGTTAAAATTATTTTGTTCATCATATGGTATTAGAATAAATGTTATTAGATAACATATTTAATCCTAGATAAATTTATTTGATATGTATGACATATCCTGTAAATTTTGTTGCTCAACAAAATAATACATATAATAATTATATGATATAATTATATGGCAACTGGGTCAAATGCTTAATTATTTTGAAGCATGAGATTAAATGGAAAAATGGCAAAGTGACAAAATGGCTATTAAATGAAATTTACAATACCAAATTTATAAGGACATGGGTTGTCCATGCAAAAAACATAAGGATATGTTTAAACCCTTATGAATTTTAACCTTATGCTTTGTTCCTTTGCTTCTTTTAAACAAGGGCATTTGAGACTTTTTTCAAGAAACCCTTTTAATCCTAATTTTTTCAAAAAGTATTAGGGGATTTTTGTTTTTCTAGTTTTTGAAAAAGAGCTTATGTTTTTTTTCATCTTCCTCTCTCTACAGTTTCAGCTTTTCATTTTTCTCTTTTGTCTTCTTCCAAAGTTGTGATTATCTTCTTCCATCTGACAAGAACCAAAAGCTTTTCCATTTAGCTCATGTATTAAGCAATAAATCCCCATTTGAATGGTTTATTTTGAGGGATCTTAGGATCAACAATAATCCATTAAAGCATCATCTAGCTTTTAGAATCTTTAGGTTTTTTAATCGATCTTTGGTGGATACCTTGGAGTGTATCTCACTTGGTGCAAAGGAGACACAACAGTGAGTAATAAAAGACAGTTGTGAGGAAGGAGACATAGTTGTGAGATCTTCTATTTGGTTTGGAGAACAAATTCAAGGTATAATGGTGTACATGCTTTCATTATATATTTTTCGATATATGAATAGGTTACATGACAAGATTCTTTGGGGTTCTTGTTAGTTTAATTTTTTTGTTTTAACCACTTTATCCCTCACAAAGTTGACAGTCCCTACCACCAACGGCATTAAGATATGCCTGACTCTCATAAATAGTTTTAGAGTTTGAGACTATCGTTTAATGTTTTCTTGTATTTGATCCTATCATTATAATTATTTATGTTAATA
This sequence comes from Erythroxylum areolatum, assembly GCA_024520975.1. Taxonomy (NCBI): domain Eukaryota; kingdom Viridiplantae; phylum Streptophyta; class Magnoliopsida; order Malpighiales; family Erythroxylaceae; genus Erythroxylum; species Erythroxylum areolatum. Next base: position 68,431,283 of record JANIJH010000224.1, on the reverse strand, counting down.
AGTGATACTTTTTAAGAATTAATATTAAATTATAGATTTTACATACATGAAGTTGTCTGCATCGAGTGTTGATGAAGATCACACCATCATGCTTCTTAGTGTGAGTGTACAAAAAGAGTTGGCATGGTATAGGCTTCCTACCTATAGACTTTCTTGCATCAAAATAAATTGTTACAAGTGAGCTATAATTTACAAAAATTTTAGCAAAATTGTCTCTATTTTTATAATATTTACCCTCTGTTAGATACAAAAATTAACTCAACAACACAATCATTATTGGCACCAGAAATTTATAACATTATTATTCTTCATAATGCACATATATTTTCATTTTAAATTTTATACATCAAATTACATTGAAATCAAGTTTCATATATCAAAGTACAAAAATCAGAATATAAGTATAAAGTTTTGATACTTACAAGTTAAAGTGCATGCTTTTGGTGGGTCAAAGATCTTCCAATGTATACGGGTAGACTCCCTCCGTCTGGTCCTCCATGTTTGTTGGCAGAATTATACTCTAAAATAGATATTGCCTTGGGTGATGCCCAATACTACTATCAACGACTCCATATTTCTTCAGATCTATATGGTGGACATACATCATTCTTGTGTATCGAAGCAAGAAAGTCTCTATAACGTATATGAGCTTGCCTCTCCCATACATTATAAATTACAACATCAAATTTTGGATCCCAAAAAAATTCTTTCTGAAAAAAAAGAAAAACATACTATAAGTAGTTATAAACAACAATATTTATCTTTTGAGTAATTTCATCAATTAACAAAGTTAGACTAGGACCCAATTTGATTTATAATTTCCAAATCTCATATGCCTCCTTGAGCAATTTAATGTTATGATGATTAAAGTTGCAATTTAAACCTTTGAACTAAGTGCTCCTTAATCTTGATTAGATATTTATTTCCTTTTTGCTTAGAGACTTAAGCATTATAAAGCTTATGAATATAGTTTTAGGAGATCTAATTGTACTATGATATTCATATGTTTAGGACCTTATTTAGTATCATAAACTTTTGAGGGAGAGGTCAAGGGGAGTTCATGTTTTGTTAAAATATTTAAAGGACTTTAGATTAGACTAGTTTGACTTTTAGAAATTTCAACCTTAAAGGGCTGTAAAGGGGAGTACATTATAGATCTTTGACAAAGGACGTGTCAAACATTGTTATTAGGATTAGACTTGATACATTTAGCCAAGGGATTTTAGGAACACTTAACTTCTAGAATGCCACTTGAAGAGATGGTGTAAGAGGGTGTTGTTGAATTAATATGATGATGAGCAACATTGGAAGAAGATTCACAAAGATAAAATAGGAAAAGAAGTGGTCTTAAAATGATATAAGAACTTCTTCAATTTTAGATAGAACTTAAGTAGTGATTATGATCTGCTTTCATGAACTAAAAAATTAAGAGTAATTGTGATCCCATTTTAAAGCCCCAATATTCATTCTAGGGATTCCACTTCATTTTAGTTTAGTTTTAAGCCCTAAGAACTACCTATAGGCATTTCATTTTCCATTTCAAGTCTTATGGAACTACTCTAGGAATTTTCTTTAGATTCTAACAACTAATATTCATTCTAGGCATTAACCAAGTCTCATCAATATCCTTAAGAGACATTTCATCGAATAATTTATAGGCAAACATAATTTATCTCTAACTAATAACAAAACCATTGCATTTTTCCATTATTCACCAACATAAACACGTTCAAATAACAAGTCAACTAACCACAGTTCAAAAAATGTCGAATACCCACATTCCATCAAAACAAAATCGACGTTCATATATATAAGCATTTAACAACAAAATTTTTCGCAGATAGAATAAACCTAAGAGCAAATCAACATGGATGACTAACCTTAACTTAATTGAAGATGATGGAAGATGGACGATGATTTCTATAGAGATGACCAATGATAATAAAGAATAAAACAAGAAGCGAAAATGACGTAGGGGAGGGAGACGGGTTTTCGAGTCAGTTTAAGCTGAAACCAAAATGGCGTTGTTTAGTTTAACACCAAATGACATCGTTTTCATTTGAATAAAAAACAAAATTACCGACAGAAGCAATTTATGTATGTAATTTATTGACGAAAATTGCTTTTGACGATAATTTACCAACGTTTAGTTTTCCCGCCAATTATTGCCTCTTATTTTTACTATGGACTTTACTATTCTGTCAGTATATTCCACCGACAAAATCTCAAGGATAATTTCCCTCCACCTTTATTGACGAATCCATCACAAAAAAACCTTTTTTTGACAATTTTACCAATGGAAAATCAATTTCCATTGGCAATTTACTATAGTATTTTGTCTGTCAGTAATTTGTAATTTTCTTATAGTGCTTCTGAAAATATACGATTTTCCATTGGCAATTTACTATAGTATTTTGTCTGTCAGTAATTTGTAATTTTCTTATAGTGCTTCTGAAAATATACACCATCGATTTTAGAACTAAGAGCTTATAAGAATTCAAAAAACACGAATTTTTTAAGGAAAAAAATCAATGGCAGGAGGTACATCGATTTCTTCTGCATTCAGTTTATTTGTAACTATAACATATATTACTATTGAATATATGTTGAATTGACTTATATTTGGTATCAGAGCATGATAACATCTGCCTTGTTTCAATTTTTTAGAATTTTGGAAAAAAAATCAGATTCAAAATTTTACATTTTAATGTTGTTTTTGGAAGTTTTTCTTTCAATTAAAGGTAAAAATCTTCTATTAATTGTTTTAAAAGTGTTCTTACATTTAAAAAAATCAATTTTTGTGGTTTTTTTATTTGGTTTTATTTGGTATCTGGTAGGTCACAAACTGGGTTGTTATGACCCTGTTGAAAGTTGCAGAAGACCTTCTCACCAACCAATGTCATATTGTTTGTTTATTAAAAAAAAATCTAATGTAGTTACAGAGGCTTGAACATATGCACGAGTTTGAGCCTCTTCTAATTAAACTGAAGGTGATATCCTAATATATTATGCGTTGATATTGTATTTGCACAAAATGTTCAATATGAATCAGGTTATGAATTTTTATTCACATAATTATTATATCTATATTTTGGATTATGAATGAAATTTTGGATAAAATATTTTAGTGATTAATTATTAGGACTTAGCACTACAACCCTAATTATATAAAAGTATATATTTATGTACTTAATCATATAAAGAGTTGAGACATTTAATTGTAGTTAATTATTTTAGTATAATAAATTTTATCTCACATGATTTTTTATTATATGAATGATTAATTAGGATGAAATTTCAAATTATTTTTTTCTAATTTTCCTACAAGTATTAGGAATTGGAATATAATTTGATAATTTTATCAAAAAGTATAAATCTGTTTGAATTAAAAATTTAGCAAGCATGTAATTTTTATGTCATTTGATTTATGTCTTTTATGATATGTTAACATTGGTACAACATACATATAGTTTGTTAGTCTCAATTTATTGATAAGTAACATGTATGTCTAAATTATACAACTATTCAAATTGATAGTTTCTCTGATACAAGTTGTGAAATTCCCAAATTGAGGGACAAAAACTATAAGATTTGGAAGGAGAGAATTTTTCGTCATCTGTGGTGGATGGATATGGATTATGCTATTTGGAAGGATGAACCACCTTTGAGGGAAAAAACTATAAGATTTGGAAGGAGAAAATTCTTCATCATCTGGGGTGGATGGACATGGATTATGCTATCTAGAAGGATGAACCACCTAAAGTAATTAAGGTCAACACTACAATTAAATTTGCTTTTTATGAACGTTCGGAGCAATCTAATCACCTAAGAGTGATGTTCATAAAAACCATTTTTGTTGGCATTCATGGTTTTGTAAAATAGCATGATAATGTTTTTGCTTTATTGAAGGTTATTGATGAGCAATTTGAAACTTTAGAGAAAGCATTTGCAAGCAACCTGATTATGAAGTTTTTATCTATAAGACTCACGGGTGTTCTAGGTGTGTGGGAGCACATCATGAAAATAAGGGACATTGCAGCTCAATTCATGAAACTTAAGGTTAAGATGTCTGATTCTTTCCTCGTCCACTACATTTTGAACACTCTTTTTCCACCATACGAGCCCTTTAAAATCTCTTATAATACACATAAGGATAAGTAGTCAATAAATGAATTAATGATTATATATGTTCAAGAGGAAAGGAGATTGTTGATAGAATATGGAGAGAGTTCATAGAGTGCACATCTAGTTGTTCAAGAAAAGAAGAAAAATCAAGCCAACTCAAGGGAAAAAGGTCAAATACCTACCATTAATGACTTGAAAAGAAAGGTAATCTAATCTTATTGGTTTGCTTTGAAGGAATCCAAATGCTTCTTTTGTAAGAAAAAAGGAAACATAAAGAAGGATTTTGTCAAACATAAGAATGACTTGAAAAGAAAGGTAATCTAATCTCACTAGTTTGCTTTGAATCTAATATGGCTAAAGTTTATCATGACATATAGTGGATTGATTCTGGTTGTATAATTCATATTACAAATGAGCTGCAGGATTTGTAAAACCCAAGGAAGCTAATAAGAAGTGAGCAGTATCTCTTATTCGAAAATAAGATGCATTCATCTGTGGAGATTGTTACGGATTGCAATTTAATTTTATATACTAGTTTTGTTTTACAATTAGAAAAGACATTTTATATTCCCAATATCTTTATAAAACTGATTTTAGTTTCAAAACTTGTATCTTATAGATATTCATTTCATTTTCAGACGACTCTTTAAAGTTAAATTATAAATTTGAATTTATTAGGAATGGTACATTATTTGATAGTCGTTTTTATTTTAATTTACAAGATAATACCTATTATGTTCATGTTGGAACAAAACATTGTGTTATCAATAAAAATTCCTTTATGTTGTGGCACTAGAGATTAGGACATATCTCTGTAGAACGGATCAAAATATTAATGAATGACGGAGTACTTAGTACTTTGGATTTTATTGAATTTAAAACTTGTATGTATTGCGTAAAGGGAAAGCAAACTAACAAATTAAAGAAAGGTGCTTAGAGAAGTTCAGACATATTAGAGATCATACATATAGATATTTATAGTTCAGATATAGACTTGTATGTTTAGAAATACTTCATCTTATTTATAGATGATTACTCGTAATATATGTATCTCTACTTGCTTCATAACAAGAATGAACCACTGAAAAAATTCAAAATATTCAAAGCTAAAGTAAAGAAACAATACAGTAAGCAAATTAAGATCATGAGGTCTGATAAAGGAACGGAATATTATGGTAGGTATACTAATGGTGGACAAACACTAGTCTAGTTACGAGGTATCTTCAAGAAAATGATATAGTAGCCCAATACACTATGTCTAGATCTCCAGACCAAAATGGTGTGATAGAAAGAAGAAGTTGAATATTATTAGATATGGTACAAAAAATGCTAAGTAGCTCCAAAACTCCTAAATCCTTATGGATTAAAGCTTTTAAGGCTGCAGATGGTAGTGTATACAGTAAATTAGGTACCAACCAAGACTATTCCAAAGATGCCATTTGAGTTATTTAAAAGTTAGAAACTAAGTTCACGACATATACACGTTTGAGGATGTCAGTTGGAAATAAGAATTTATAATCCACAAGAGAAGAAATTGGACTTGAGGACTATAAGTGAGTATTTCATTAGATATACTGAAAGGTCTAAAGGATATAGGTTCTATTGTCCTTCACATTACACTAGAATTATAGAATCATTTAAATTTCTTGATAATGATTTGATTAGTGGGAGGGATCAATTTCAAGATTATCATTCACAACTCTCTTCAGGTTCAAATAGACATTATTATGACAAACTGTTGAAATTCAACAACCTTCGATCAACATAAATGACAATCAAGAAATTCCATAAGTTGATGATAATTCAATCGATCCAGTTATTCAAGAATTAATTGAAAGCATTCAATAACCAATTGAAAAACATACTCCACAAGAGGATGTCGGTGCAACATTAAGAAGATATACTAAAACAAGGAAATAAGCTATTACTAGTGATTTTGTTGTATACCTAAAAGAATCTGACTATAATATAAGAGTCGAGAATGATCTTGAAACCTTTTCATAAGACATAAGTTACAAAGAATGAAAGTTATGGTATAATGCCATTAAGGAAGAAATGAATTCTATAAAGAATAACAATGCTTGGGATCTTGTTGAGTTGCCTAAAGGAGCAAAACTCATAGGCTACAAATGGGTATTTAAAACAAAGAAACTTGTCAAACAACATTGAAAGATACAAAGAAAGACTTGTTGCTAAGGATTCACTCAAAAAGAACGAATCATTACAAAGATACATTTTGTAACATCCCCTCTCCTATAGGAAGAGCATTTTGGTAATTAGGATGGTTTCGGGATATTTAATTATATCTCGGCATGCGCATACAGCATATAGCCTCTATAATTACTGATTGGTCGCACATGCAC
>JANIJH010000224.1:68404480-68415530 GCA_024520975.1 Erythroxylum areolatum | reverse complement strand
TTGCCATCCCTATATACAATCTATGTTAAAGAAACGTGAGGATGAATCATATTAGACCATTAATATTTAAAAATCAAGTATTTTCTTTATCTCTAATGTTCATTTAGTGTAAATCAACTCGGGCTATATTCTATATTTTACTTGTTAGAGTATCTTACTCACAATTAGTGTCATTCGTAATATTTTATAAGCCTTGACCAAAGTATAAAAAAGAATATCTATTTTACCTATTTTTATTCTTTACGAGTATCAAGAATAGGCTCTTATAAAACACAGAATAAAGTAAAATAGAAATATGTTAAAAATATAGTTTAGACAGGTGCCTTTCTCGCCATTGCCTAAGGCCGAGCCTGATCACAATTCCTATTTTGTAAAAAAGGTCTAAATGAAAAAGTGGGAGATAGGACTCTATATTCAGGTTTGAGATGATTGTCTGTTTTAACTTTGAAGGATGATCAAAATTTCAAAGTTTAGGCACTTATGATTTTTGGTTTGAAAAACTGAGTAGTAAAAAATTTGACGATTCCTTACTCTAAGGTCTGGGATATGTACAAAGAATGTAGCTAGTACTTACTACATTCATTTGAGTAGAAATATACATTAATCAATTTATATAACACTTACGTAGGAATGATATGCACAACATTAAATTTGGTTATCAAGTTACTATTGTTAATCTTCAACCTAGTAACGTATCTCAGGGACTCAATTGCAAGTTTCGGTAGTTAATGTTTTGAAACGCAATGTAAACGTTATAATTTTTTAGATTGTAACGGATGCCCGTTAGAAAAGCAATTGGCTGGCATATGATCCAGATTCAAGCATTTTTAATGAGTTGGTTATGGGTTAGGATCAAGCTTAGACTGACTCGAAACTTAACTAATGTCGTTTTATTTATAAGAATTGGATTTTGGATAGGCTTATATCCGTGTAATTTATACTTAGGTTTAATTAAAAAATATTATTTTTTATTCTTATTTTTTAAAATAATTTTTAAAAAATATTGACAAAGTCGGCCCGATTGCTAATCCTCAATCAATAATTTTTTAAAAAATAATTTAGAATTTAGCTTTGTCATCTTATAGTGTAGGTTAAAGTTAAATTCAAATAATAATGCCATGTGAGTTTATATTTTATTAAGAGCCAAACTAATAAAGTTGTTGATTCTTTAATTTGCGACTCTCATTAATATAAATACCATTTGAATTTTGAATTGAGCTTGTTTGTTTTTATTTAAATTTTAAATTTTTATTTTTAAATTCAATAAAAAATCTTTTTATGCCAGTTTTTAGTTTCTTTCTTTAGTTTTGATTTTTTATAGTTTTAAAAATTATGAAAACTATAAAAGTAGTCCTTATTTTCTCTTTCTATTTTTCATAATATGATGTATTATCAACTAAATATATATTATTCAATTATTTGATATATTAACTTTTAAAAATAATTATGAATAGTTTAATTTAATATTATATTTTTACTTAATTAAAATTCATTATTAATAAGAATTACAAATAATTTATTTTTAAATAATAATTTTACTTAATTTTTATAATTAATAATTTTACTTTATTTTTATAATTATAATTAAATTAAATATATTTAATTTAATGATTGTTAATAAATGCAATTAAATTTAAAATATCTTCAAAATATATGAATTTCAAATAAATTTGATTTAATAAATGAAATATATTTAAAATAAATATTAATTTTTAAATAATAATTTAATTTTACAATATTTATTTTAATAAAATAAAATAAATTTATTAGTAATTTGTTAAATATTATATGAGGGATTAAGATAAATTTATTTAATTAAAAATAATTTATCATTAAATTTATATAATATGTAATTATTATTAATAATAAAAATATAACCACGTTAATATTAATAATTAAATAAAATTGTGTTTTATTTAAAATATAAATAAAAATTGAAAAACTCATAATAAAAATTGAAAATTACAAAAAAAGAATCAAACGGTAGGGATGATATTAGGTCGGTCCATGGGCGTAAATTTAGGAGTTTTTAACGAGCCAAGCGTAGGCTCAGGCTAAAAGGCTGACTCGAGGTCCAATCGTTTAATAACAAATTAACGGTTCAGACAAGTGAACTTCTGACGTCAAAACATAAATAAATCCTGACAAAACAATGTGCTAACTTTCCACCGCCCCGCCACCATTGACTCGTCCTGGCCACCGCGTCACTGCCGGGCCAAACAAGCAAAGGAAATTATAAAGAAACCAAAAGTTGGGTAAAATAACACCTCGGAGACCAATACCCATTACGAATCAGACACTCACTTCATTTATCCACCACCTGAGACGGAGTAAGAACAGCCCAAAAGACACCCAATAGATGAAAACTAAAACCAAGCGTCTCGGGAGAAAACTTGTGTTGCCGGAGATTTTCGTCCTATGTTGTCTCTTTTTCCTCGCTGGCTTTTACGCTTCCGGTCTTCTCTCTCGGGTACTTTTGCTTTTCGGTTTGTTGGTGTGTGTGATTTGAGGTTGGTTTGATGTTTGGCTGATTGTATGCATTACAGGAAGCGATTAATGTTAGACCGAAGTTGAGGAGGCTTGAAATGGTGGAGGGCGAGGCAGAGTCTGGGAAGGAGCACCGTCCGATGGCACACGGCGTCACCGGAGAGTCTTCTATTGACTCCATTCCATTCCAGGTGAACATTGCGTGCGTGATGTTTTGTCATTGTTAGTTATCTTCTTCATTTTCTGTTAACTTAGGATCAGTTGGTTGAAGAAGTGACTGAAGGGATAATAGGAGATACATTGAATGGCATAGTTGGACAGCGAAATTACTAAGTTCAGAGATGCAGGAACATTAGTGAACATTACCGATTGATCATCAAATGTAGAATCGATCGATAGGAAGGCCAATAAGTCTCATCTAAGCAAATAACGAGTCTTTTGAAGCTGAAAGCATGATTAGATCAAGTTGTAGACAAATATTTTTGTTTGAATACGAGTTAAAATTTTGTGGTTCTTTTCTTTTTCGACTGCTTTATTGTTTGTAGGTTTTGAGTTGGAAACCAAGAGCTCTTTATTTTCCAGGCTTTGCAACTCCAGATCAATGTAAAGCCATAATAGATAAGGCAAAGCTACAGCTAAAACCCTCTGCCCTGGCTTTGCGGGAGGGAGAGACCGTTGAGAGTACTAAGGGGACAAGAACAAGGTATACCTATTCAACTTCAGTTATCATTTGCTCAAAATGCATTTGATCTCATAGTTCCAATTGGGTATTGTGATGCTAATACTCTTTCCAACAGCTCAGGTACATTTATTAGTGCATCAGAAGATAAAACTGGAGTTTTGGATTTCGTTGAGCGCAAAATTGCAAAGGCTACAATGCTCCCAAGGTCATATGGAGAGGTAATCATTTAAAGTTGCTTTCATTTTTGTTAGCATCCTGTATTTGGTATTTCAAGAAGCCAAGTTCGTCAATTCATTGGAGGCAACCTTAAAGCATGCGTTTCTTGATTTTGCTGTCACAATGCCATTCTTATCCCAATATTTGCAACCTACATTTCTAATTTTATATCTCAGCATCCATTGCTTCTGAGCCCATATTTGTTATTGATTCTCAGTAATTTATCCTTAAACCTCTTACTAATTTATGGTTCCCTTTCTGAGCTTATATGAGCCATGTCTACTCTCAATTTTGATTTGGAATGGGTGGATGTCAGGAAATTTATATATCTTTATAGCATTATGATTTGAATTTATTATTTGGTTAGTTAATGCTTAGATTAGATTTTTTTCTGTTGTAAGCCTAGTGGCCATTGTACAATTTTTCTGATTGATATAACATTTTTTGCAGTCATTCAATATTTTACACTACGAAATTGGGCAGAAGTATGATTCACATTATGATGCATTTAACCCAGCTGAATACGGTCCACAATCGAGCCAAAGGGTGAGCAATCATCATCTTAGTCTTTCTATAGAGTGTTTAGATAGCGTTTAATATGTGATTTCTGCATATACTTTTTGTGATTGTGGTGAATTTGGCATTGAACAATTTTGGTGCTGTAAGTGATATTTGCATGAAATCATGATCCTTTATCGTTAGGCTTTCTCCATCCCTCTTTCTATTCTTTTGTTTTTGTGATCGTGGTACATGTTTCTTCCTTGAGATAAGTATCCAGATTTCAGCTTTACCTGCCTCCCAGCATTTCTGAACTTTTTTGTAGAATGATATCAATAGTATCCAAAATGTCATAATTTTATGAAATAAATTTGAGGATCAATGATGAAGTTTTTTCTTGCAATAAATTATAGTTGTGGCTACATTAGCTTCTATTATAATGGTTGAAGCCAATGTTGTAAAAGTGAAAACTAAGTGCACATAATGATATTGGATTTGAAGCATAATACTAGTACTGTATCATATTTACTCGTAGTCATTGCTGAAGTGATACAAGACTTTTCTTTTTCATGAAATCTTCTTATTATGTTAAGAAATTATGGAGCACTAGCAACTTTTGTGGCATTGCCATCAGCTTCTAGCAGCAGCAAAGTCATGGAATCTTAGTTTCTAAGAAAACTTGTATGTTGTCTGGTTCATTCCTATCCTCCATTGTAGTTATCCATTTATGTTGCTAAAAATCTGACCTAGAGCTATTTCTGTTGTTGTGGACTTATCTCTGAAGAAGTATTTGGCACTAAAATGGTTGGTCCTGTATTTGACATTATTCTTTTTGAAACCAGTGATACCAATTACTCATTATGTCTTTTCTTCTTCTCGAATGCTAATGGGTGTACGGGATTTTGCTATTCATATCGATAACATTGAAACTGATGATACTTTTGTTTGGTTAATGATTTGTGCAGTTAGCATCTTTTTTGTTGTATTTATCTGACGTAGAAGAGGGCGGAGAAACCATGTTCCCTTTTGAGGTACATGATAACACTTCTTGCTCTCATTGTTATACAAAATTAATGCTTTGGCGACATTGCGACATTTCTAATGTTGAACTTCAATTGTGTTGTAGAATGAATCGAACATTTATTCCAACTATGACTTTAAAAGATGTATAGGTCTAAAAGTGAAGCCTAAGCTAGGTGATGGACTTTTGTTTTACTCTCTGCTTCCTAACGGCACAATTGATCAGGTGATTCTACTAACTTTCTTGATTTATTTATCTTTCCTCGTGTGTTCACTATTTTTGAAGTGAATTTAAAGATGTTAAGAAAACCTTAGGATGAACTGCTAGCTCTAAAGTTGAGTTTTAAACTGCAATAATCTATACAGAGATTAGACTTGTACTTGCAAAAGGGGTTCAAACCGTTTGTTTCCTTTGAGTTTAGAATGTGTCAGAAGATTGTGTTCCTCATTGACTTAAACTTGTGTCCTGTTTTTGTTGATGGAATCTAAAATTTAGGGAGGAACACAAAGTAATTCACAACATAGAACTGACATTGGTTTGTGCGATTTACTGGTATTTTGAGTTGCAGTAGCTTCCTGGCTAGTCTCCTCCTCTTTATGACGGTAAAGCATACTTATTATTTTCGTTGCAGACAACTCTTCATGGAAGCTGTCCAGTTATCAAAGGGGAGAAATGGGTGGCCACAAAATGGATTAGAGATCAAGAATATAATGAATTCTTATGAATATACTAAACTGCCTCAACTCAGTAGGCCATCTGAAGTATGCTCTACCATTATATGCACCCCAACATAACAAAACTTGAGAGATTATAGATTTGAAGCTAGGGAGATGTTACAATCCAAAAATTTCAGGGGAGAGCTTTGCACAGCTCTTTACAGTTTCTTGTTTCAAAAGATTTGTGTCAATCTCCCCTTCTCTGGCCTTTCCATGTCAATAAAAGGGTGTTGATTAATAAGATTAATTTATTCCATATGGTTTGCTCCTATTCAGAAAAATGTTTCATACCCTCGTTTCTTTTATACAGTTTCATTACAAAAGTAAGACCTTAATAAGGTACGAAGCAGACCTTTACATATTGGATCACTCCATTTACCTACATGGATTAAGCCCAAACAGTAATGAATTTGTTAAATCAGAGATCTTTTAAGTGACTCATATGTCTATACAAGAAATGACTGGGGAAAGTGCAAAACAAGGATTTACACGTTGAGTTGGATTGCTAAAACCTTGGAAGAAATGGTTTTGGTTTGCATCATGAAAAGATGCTCTTCAAGCTGTTATCATACAAGAGACTTCATTTCTATTCGCCAATTATGCATGACTCCATATTTAGACTTGTGAATTGGATCCTCTTTTCTGCAACCTTACATGTGAATCTTCATAACACTTTCAACCACTTGACAAGGAATGTGAAATCTATTCCTAGTTTTGGTTCACAAGTGAAATCATGTTCGTTGCCATGGTTTGGGTCCTACGAGTAAACAAACATCAAGTGCAATAATTCTAAGTCATCAAAGATGGCTTCCAAAGTCTCAAACTTTGAACTTTGAATATCGCATTTTGCGGGAGTCCTTTTCAAACGCGGCAACGACTCACTGTCTATTGGCGTGACTAACTAACCCCTCTCCTCCTCCTCCACCTTCCTCTGTCTTTCGAAAAGCTTCACTTTTCTTTCTCTCTGTAGGAAACAGTCAAATAACCCTTAGAACACGTCTACAACTTACACATCATTTTGACTTAGAACTGGACCCAGTTTTTATACCCAACCATCATCTCTTTGTGTGTTTTTGTTACAAGTACTACTCATCTTCTTCCATTGGCTCTCTTCCCTTCTCAAAGATGGCTTCTTCTTCTTTTCTTCTTTTGTTCTTAGTCTCTTTCTTCCTATATTTTTCTCCTTCCATCTCCACAAATTCTGAAGGTAAGCTAGTTCCATTGATCAAGTTTTGGTCTTTTGGCATCCAAGTTCTACTCTCTCTCTTTTTTTGGCTCCATTTTTAATTGTTAAAGAGAATGAAAAAAAAAATTGAAGTTTAGTGTTTATGCCCTCATTTTTCAGATACCATCTTAGAATTTAAGTTGGATTTTGTTTTTTGTTCAAGTCGGTGTTACTTTTCTTGGTTAGAAAACATGTGGTTGGTTGTGTTTTCAAGTCTCAATTTGGTTGTTTACTGTTTATGGTGCTACTTCTTCTTCTCATCACACCACTTGTGTGGGTACAGGAAATGCTTTGCATGCTCTGAGAAAAACGCTTTCTGATCCAACCAACGTGTTGCAGAGCTGGGACCCATCCCTGGTCAATCCCTGCACCTGGTTCCATGTCACCTGTGATGCTAAAAATCGGGTGATTCGTTTGTAAGTAACTCTTGTCTCTTTGTTTCATTGTTTGTTCAATTCTCTTTTTTAGTCACTCTCTCTCTCTCTAATTTTAATTTGGTATCTCGATCTAATTATGGATGTCCTGTCATTTTGACTGGCTGATTTGCAGGGATTTGGGGAACTCTAATGTTTCTGGGACTTTGGGGCCAGAGCTTGGCCAGCTCAAGCATCTTAAATACTTGTATGTTCTTTGCTCTTTTAACTTTTTTCTCTCTAAATGCTGGTCATGGCAACCAATTATTCTATGCTTATTTTGTGTGGAAGAAGACGTTAATAGATACAGCTTTAGTTTTGAACTTCTGCTCTGTTTCTGTTTTGAGCTCTTGGGGAAGTAAACTGGAAATCAGTATTCAGGACTCACTCTAGCGACAATCTTGAAATCAGTTCTTCAGAGAGTCAAGTTCCATATTGACAAACCCTGATTGAACTGTCCTAGGCCTTCATATACATACCAAAATTTCAATATGAAGTAGTTCTTTACCTTTGACATCGGGATGTAAATTGGTCCATGTGTTTCAATATGATTCTTCAAGTAATTGGGTTGCGAATACCTTGAATGGTCTGCAGGGAGCTTTATAATAATGACATAAGAGGGAAAATTCCTAAGGAGTTGGGCAATTTGAAGAGCTTGGTTAGCTTGGATTTGTATGGCAACAAATTCGAAGGAGAGATACCTAAATCTTTTGCCAAATTGAAATCACTAACATTCCTGTAAGTTACTTACGTTATGATTTGCTAAAATAGGTTAGCACATCTAAACGCACATTGCATGGAGTTCTTACTTTTGTTCGGTTGAATCGATTAAACAGTCGGTTGAACAACAACAAGCTGACAGGATCAATTCCAAGGGAGCTAACCACTCTCAGCAACCTAAAAGTTTTGTGAGTATCGATAAGGGGAAAAGTTTCAAACTTCTGCTTTGATTACTTGTTTCTCCAGAATTCTTATATTAGGGAAATTTTTGTTTGCAGTGATGTATCGAACAATGATCTCTGTGGAACAATTCCAGTTGATGGTCCTTTCGCCAGTTTTCCGATGGAGAGGTATGATTCTGCTATCAATTGATAGTGATATTCTCCATATAGTTGAAGTAAAATGGTGTCTTTCTCTGCATGTTATTGGACTACTCCATTAATGGATATGTGAAAAGTGTGTAGCTATAAGTAGAGGTTGTGTAATGGTTACAAGAAACAGGTGTAATACAAATCTGAACTGAACATGTTCCTGGAAAAGCATGTAGAACTAGGCAATAGTCTACATTGGCTTACTGCATTCCTGTGTAGATTTTAAGCTTTCCTGCAACTACAATCAAAAAGTTGTACATAATACAGATAGAGATAGAGGTTTGAATGATGAGAGTAAGTTGTAGTAGTAGATATGTCCAACTTCTAGGCCTTGTATCTTATCATTTGGTTGTGGTGTTTTTTCAGTTTTGTGAACAACAGGCTCAATGGACCGGAGCTGAAGGGACTTGTACCATATGACTTCGGATGCTGAAGATAAACTCAGAATCCTGAATCACTCGAAAAAGATGCATCCATCAATCTCCCATTAGAGACATACATGCGATATGCCTAACTCTAATTAGGCTACTTAACAATGGCTTGCCAAGAATATGGAGTCCATTGGGTATAATTACATGTGTAACTTGTGCTTGCAAGCAAATAAGAGGGATGAGGAACCTCTGCAATCTTATGGTTGCTTTCTTCAGTAAATTATGTTATTGGAAATGGGAAATGGATTATGTTGTTCATAAACAAAGCTTGAATTCAGATAAATGGACTCAGGGTAATTAATAAGATTCCATAGATCTCTATTAGAGGGATGAGGAACCTCTGCAATCTTGTGGTTGCTTTCTTCAGTAAATTATGTTATTGGAAATGGGAAATGGATTATGCTGTTCATAAACAAAGCTTGAATTCAGATAAAAATGGACTCAGGGTAATTAATAAGATTCCATAGATCTCTACTTTGTTTATCAAATCGGTGGCTATACCATACAAATGAAGCTATTCTTCTTCTTGGCCATACATGAGCAGAAAGTAGGCACACCACTTTCCATTAGACATTGGTAGACATTTCCCTTTTACAAGAACACATGATGCCTCCAAAACTTTGGAATTCAATTGCGAAACTATTTCCGTTATTTGAACCTGTAATCAAAGAAATATAATATCGTTTTAAAAAAATTAAATTATTGAATTTTAAAAATTAAGTTTCTAACTAATTTCAAACTTAAATTTAACCTAAAATTTATTTTAGTACGTTAAATTTAAATATGATCGGAAATTTTAATAAAAATAAAAGCAAAATGATTCCATAATATATAATTACTTAAACTTATTTATAATAAAATATAATAACTTTAATGCCTTGCACAAAAAAGCACAGCTGTAACTAAAAGATGTAACGTGTAAGAGTTTGCGATGACGTGGCCCTGAGTTAATGGAAGCGTTACACTTGTCAACAAACTAATGGTCTACCAATACTCCCGGAGAAGTCTTCAGTTTCATGTCATGTAAGTAACGCAGCCAAACCTCCAAATATGAAAAACCCCACCAAACCCCTATTTCCCGCACACCCCATTTCTAGACAGCTGGAGACGGAAAGAAGCAGAGCCGAAAATGAACGCTTTCTTGTTCAGAAAATCAGCCGTTTTACGGCAAATGGTAACCCATATGACCGCCCCGACAACGATACGGTCCACCATTGGACATCAAGTATCCAAGACACCAACGCAGTACAGAGGTTACTATGGGTTTCCTAATATTTTCAGGAACATAAAGGAGTGTAACGGCCTCTCTCGGCCTTCTATTTTTACCTCCACTTTCTCTTCGTCTTCTTCTTCCTCTTCTTCCACGGCGACGGCGTCCGTTTCTAAAGTGGGGTTGGTTGCTTGGTACTTGGGGAAGGTCAAGTCCCGGCCTATTCTCACGAAAAGCATCACTTCTTCGATTATTTACGTTGCCGCCGACTTGTCTTCTCAGGTGGGTAGCTAAGCCAACAGCTTGCGCAAAATGGATTTCTGGGTCTTTGTGTTTCCAAACGATTTCCCCTAAAATAGGCGTCACGTATCAAATTTGTTTTCCTGAGAATTTTGATTTTGGTGTGTTGAGAAATTTTGTGAAAGGAGATCAGTCAAAGGTTTGTTGGTATTTCAAATTGGAAAGTTTTAGGTGATCTGTTGGTATTATATTTACATTTCAAACAACACAAACACAAGTTTGATTCTTCTATGACATGTGTTAGATTATCTCACTTTCGGTGTTGAGGGCTGTCTTTGCAAATTTTTTTATTCTTTTATTCTAAAGATATCCTTTCAAAATTTTTGTTTGGTTCGACATGAGCGTTCTGTGTTAGAATGAGTTGCAGCGAAAATCTTATATCAGAGTTCTTGGTCCTTCCGGTTGTAATTGATCTGCTCTTGAGATAGACATTATATAGATATGCTTTCTTATTCCTTTGAATTCAATATTGAAATTTGTAAGATATTAACTGGGCAAAGTTCCAGTATTGAAGAATTGTTGTCCGAAGGTTTATCCTCGTCTGAGATAAGTTGTTGGCCAAAGGTTGAGTTCTTTTGTTCAATTTTCTATTTTTCTCCTCTGGGGTTTGTTGTCATTGCAATTTCACAGTAACTATTTCAGATTTCTCAATGTCTTTGAAAGATGCATGCATATTGCATCAAGCTATGCTTTGTATGTAAAGCAAGCAGAACCACCCTGGAACATATTGTCTTTGTATAAAATTATACTGAACTCAAGT
>JANIJH010000224.1:68389054-68399360 GCA_024520975.1 Erythroxylum areolatum | reverse complement strand
TGGGCTTGACATAGCCATTAGGTATGAGACTGATATTTGAAGAATGGACCGATCGGCCCACGGGTCGTTTTGACTGGGCTCGGGCCCTGCACGACCGACCCGACCAGTAGTGATTCTTAACTCAAGATGATCTGCAAAGTTAGCTAGCCAGACGGTACATTAATTACTCTCTTTATAAATGTGTCGAGGTAGAGTTAATCAAATAATATCAAAAATCAAAACCTGTATATGGTTACTTCTCTACTTTTAACATCAGCTGGAAATTAAGGTTAAAATGGGTGATATACAACGAGTTTGGCCTAAGAACTTGGAGAAATGGGTTTGAATCAAGTCCGAGACTTTCTAATTAAGGTATTTGTAGTCAATACCTCGTCAAGTTCAATTCTTCCAGGAGTTGGATATTTGGATTCAAACCGAGTGGGAGAAAACTGATAGAAGATAGAACAATTCAACATGTCGGGTTTGTTCTAAACGGATAAATATCCAACTTTTCTCTTCTGAAATGGAGGCAAGTTTTTATTCATAGAACAACTCATCCTATCGGGTTGTTCTTAACACATAAAGATCTAACAATTTAAGTCACGGCCATGGGAAAACAAGTAATAGCAGCCGTTAACGAAATTGACGGTGAGATGAAATTTCGTAGTCGTTCATCCTATCCGTTATTAGTATATATATATTTAATAAGATATATGTAGGAACAAAACATAAAAAAAAAGAGAGAAAACAATAGCATAGCATGAGTCACGACTGTGATAATTTAAGTCACCACCGTGACAAAACAAGTGATATCAATCGTTGATGAAACGGACGATGGAATGGAGCACGAGGGTGACAGAAAGGTAAAATCTGATAATTGCACGATTACGCACAAGTACGATCGTAATAGAGAGTTGATCATCTGTAATTGCAAGATCATGCACATGCACGATCGTAACAAAGAGGAGATCATCTGGTGGTTGAACGATCATGCTCTCATGCTATGCCATTTTTTTTCTTCTTACGTTTTGTTCCTACATGCATCTTATCATCTACTAACGACGAATATACGACCACATTTTTTGCATATGTTACTTCATATAACAATTAATTTGCACACATGTTATTTGATAAGGAAATTAAGTCATATCTGTGCGCATGTTATTATCATTTAATAATAAATATTTATTAATTATTATATGATTATTAATTATAGTATTATTCATTATTAAATATTTTTATTTATGTTATTATTGATTACATGTTTTTATTAATTAATTGTTTATTAATTAATTAATTATTATTATTATTATTATTAACTATAAACTATTGTATGAACGGTTGTGACTAAACCATGCACGCTATTATTATTTACTAAATATTATTAATTAATTATTATTTGATTATTAATTATGATATTATTCATTATTAAATATTTTATTTATATTATTATTAATTATAAATTATTACATGTTTTTATTAATTCTTATGATTAATTAATTATTATTAAAGGACAATTTTACCTGAATTTTCTATACAAATCCATGGTAAAAAGAGTAGTGGAAGGGTGGCACTCATCAAAAGGGGATACCTATCGTGCTTAAAGCCAAAGTGCATCGCCTATCTCAAATTGACAGACCACCTTGCTTGTCCTTTTTCATTACATTCAGCTATTTAACTAACAAAGCTAGGTTACTATTTTAGATAGTACATCATAATGGGAATTCATACAAACAAAACTATCAGACAGATTTTCCATTGGCCAAAACCATGATTCGATCTGAACAAAACAATACATTGTCTCAATAGGGTTACTGTAAAAGACTGCTGAAAGGGGAAAGTAACAACACACTACATGATTGAGATTTTAGTCCCCTCATCTGCAAGGAAAGAGTGACTTAACAACCAATCAAGAAGCAACAGCAAATGTAGTGGCTAGCAGAAAATGGATTGGTCATCTTTAATATCCTATACAACATCAAGGAGCTAAAGCAGAGAGTGAAGCTCCTGTCAAGGAAGAATCACATCAAACATTGTAAGACCTCTTAATATTATTCACACAGACTTCTGATCTTACTACTAAACATGTTACTGTATATGCATATAATGCTTTTACATAGGTTACTACAAGGACTCCTACCTATGCCAAATGCAGAGAACCTTCCACCAAATCTGGCTTGACATGCTGGTTCTCGTTTGTGGAAGATAGATCAGATAGAAGGCTAATTGAAGCCTCATCCTCGAGTTCTTCATGTGGCTGTTGCTGGACTGAGTTGCTTTGCTTACCAATTGTGGGAGCAACTGCTGGTTTTTCTCCACTAAATTTGGTCCACTTCCTAACTTTGGCTTGAACCAAAGCGGGGTATAGACAAAATCCAAGAACAATAACTGCACCACTTATAAAGAATGTTTTAAGAGAAGCCAAGCACATAACGAGAAGAAGCAACACTGCAGGAGGAAGACAAAGCAGTGCTGCTCCACAAGTTTGTAGTGGTACTTTATAAGGCCTGTGAAGCTCTGGTTTCTTTATTCTCAAGACTATAAAGGCTGCAAACTCAAGAAGCATCCCTATTGCGTACAAGAAATTGAGGAATTCCAAGATTTCCTGAAAACTCATCCACGATAGGAAGATTACTCCGGTAGCTGAACACAAAATGCTGAATGTGGGTGTCCCATATTTTGATCTACAAACGTGTATTAAAGGAATTGCTTTCATGTTAGTTCTTGCCTCAGTTGGTTCGTCAGAGTATAGATTCCACCAAGAAAAGTGAAATATAAGTTGGAGAAGAGAGAAATTGACTGACCTTGAGGCAAAAATAGCAGGAAGCATTCCCATCTCACTCATACCAAGAAGCTGAAAGGCATCACCACTCATTTCTGCTTCAAACAGTCCCATGTTTGACATGGCAGCTGCTGCTTGTATCCACCATTTGAGCCCAGCCCCTCCTATCAACATACCAACTTCTGCAAAGTATCCATCAGTCCAGTCTCTATAGGAGGAACTAGTGGCACCTGTCCCCGCAAGAATTGCGATCAAGTACGATGAAACCACCAAGATCACAGCCCCAAAAATTGCCTTTGGGAATGTCTTGTTTGGGTTCTCAACCTCCCCGGCAAGTGTGCTAGCCTTATCCCAGTAATTTAGATTCCAAAACATGCTATTGAAGTAAGGCCTCCATTGTACCTTATTATAATCGACAACTAGCCATCTGGTGGGTCTAATTTTAGGAATTGACAGGAGACCCATCACAAAGAACGGAAACAGAGAGAACACAGCAAGGGAAACTGCTGAAATTCCAACAATATGTAGGCCTCTGTAGTTCAAATATGTCAAAGAAAAAGTAATTCCCAGAAGAGCAGGAATTCTAGCTATTAACCTGTTGAATATAGGGAATGAATGCTTCAAGTAATCAAGAAACAACACAGGGTAAAGGGCATTGTCTATAACCCCACTAAACCACTTCCAGAGCCCTTCTTGGAAACCCCAGAATGGACCAAAAGCCGAAGATATCCAAACCACATACCCACCATTCTCAGGGAAGGCTGTGGCTAATTCTGCAGTTATAAGAGCTTCAGGAACACTCCAAATCAAAGGGAAAATCAAGAAACCAAGCAAAGCAAATAAAGGGCCACCACCAGCTCCCACAGAATCCTCTACACCAAAAGGACCCCCAGAAACCTCGTAGAATATCAAAGCGATAAGAGGCCATAGCGTCAGTTTTGGGCCTGTTTTAGCTTTTTCCTCTCCATCACTTGACATTCTCTCTTCAGCCATCCACCGTTCGGACAGGGAGATAGAGATGCTAAAGGTTGTAACTTGGACTCTTCAAGCAATCATAAAAATGTTCAACACACACCTAACTTTGGATTTTATCCAACAACCAGATCTGTGTAATAAGTGAACATCTCATACATAAGAATCTACTAAAACAATAAGGTCTATGAACTACATGAAAGAGAATAAAAACTTGCCTCAATTTCAGAAGAGAAAAGTTAGATCTTTATGCGTTAAGAACAACCCGACATGTTGAGTTGTTCTATGAATAAGAACTTGCCTCCATTTCAGAAGAGAAAAGTTAGATCTTTATGCGTCTAGAACAACCCGACATGTTGAATTGTTCTATCTTCTATCAGTTTCCTCCCACTTGGTTGGAATCCAAATATCCAACCCCTGGCAAGAATTGAACTTGATGAGGTGTTGACTACAAATACCTTAATCCGCACGTGGGACGCCATAAAGATTAGAACATATAATCACAAGTTTTGAACCAGTTAAACATTGTCAGACACGAACTTCTTTCCTACTATTTAAGCGATCCGCAAGTCTCGGACTTGATTCAAACCCATTTCTCCAACTTCTAAGGCCAACGTCGTTGTATATTTACCCATTTTAACCTTAATTTCCACTGATGTTAAAAGTAGAGAAGTAAGCATACACAGTTTTTTATTTTTTTATATTATTTGAGTAGCTATTTTTTTATCAATTTCTTTCAATTTTCATAATTACAAAAAAATATTTTTTATTTTTATCGTAATCTAATTTAGTAAGACGTTGTACGACGTGTCGTTTTACGGGATGATGCTGTAATAGGCACACTGACGTCTTTTCAAACTAGGGTTTTCCAAAGAAGCCCTATAAGTATCAACTATCCCGCAATTGTTTATCAAGTTTGAAATCTAAGAGTTGAACTATTGAGCCGCTCTGTAGATTCGAAGAAGATCGGCATAAGTAATGGGTCACTCTAACGTTTGGAGCTCTCACCCCAAGACCTACGGCCCTGGTTCTCGCACATGGTATCTCGTTTCCCGTCCTTTTCTCTTCTCCGTGTTTGTTACCCGAAAAATTGCATGAAAAGGTTGAGGGATGAGCTCAAGATCGTTTCTTTATCTTTTTATCGTTCATGGGCAATTAGGAATACGCTTTTTTTTGCAGTTTATGCGTTCTTATAGTAGCAAAAGGCATACGATTTCTTTCGAATTCCAAAAAGGAAGGCATACGGTTCATTGTTTAATGCTTTCTCAAAGCTAATTTTTATACTTGTATGGACGTTGACCCGTTTTATTGATGTAATTACTGAGCCGCTGTATTAATTGTCAATCTGTTATTTCACTCATTTAGGGTGTAATTCTGGGATTCTACAGTTTTGAAAAGCATGTTTTAGGAAATTGTTTCGTATGCTTGTAGTCTTGAGCATGTATTGTGGATGTGAGAGTTAAGAATGCTGAAATTTTGGGTTGTCTTTTTCATGTGACAGCCGTGTCTGTGGGAATCCCCATGGATTGATTAGGAAGTATGGTCTTATGTGCTGTAGACAGTGCTTCCGCAGCAATGCCAAAGAAATTGGCTTCATCAAGGTAAATTTTTGTTTTATGTTTGTGATGGTTATGATTTCGCACGACTTTAATGATCTCGGGTGGTTTCTCATTCTCGTCTATGTGTCTTTGTTGCAGTACCGCTGAATGATATGCCACACATCCCAGAATGGCATAGGATTAGGATTGGTGCAAGCGCCTTATGAGTTATGACTACTGGTTTCTTTTCTTTTTTCTTTTATGAACTATCTAAAGCATAGGCTTGAGCATTTGATTTTTATTGAACTTGGATTGATATTGGCAAAGGATACTTTGGAAGGATCCCCTCGTTTTCATAGTGTGTTCCATGTCTTGTTTCCTATCCAACTTCAAATTTTTATGTTTAGTTTTATCAGAGGTATATATATATATATATAGTTTAATGGAAATGCTGACTATATGTTGAATGAGATGGTTTCAGATCCATAAATACTTCCTTGTTATAGTTTTGGTGTGTTACGAGTTCTGTTTTCACGTTAAAGATAGCATCATCCGTATATGGTAACTATTTTACACTTCTTGGTTATAATCAATCTGTTAAGTGTATCTATCCCAATTAAGAAGGAATAGCAAAAAGTTGGGTTGCACTTGAGTCCTAGTTGGATAAACTCGATCCAACTTGTTAAAATTTGAAGTTTAGTACAACTCTCGACTATATGTACTCCTTACATTGCCTTCCTATTCTTCTTTTATCGCTTATATTTCCTGTCTTTTACTTGTGTTCTCCATTATGTCTGAAGTAAGATAACACTATCAATCTGGCCCAAACACTAGAGTTTTCAAACATGGTTAAAACAGATATAGATTAGTTCAATAATAAAATAAGCAAAAAGCAGAGAGGAGCAAAGAAGAAGAGTGATGCAAAACCAAATTCAGTTCCAAAATCAACAACAATAATCACTATAGGTGTCTGAGGGGTTTAAGCAGGGAGCGGCAAATGAGGAGAGTAACAGAAACGACAATAATAATCACCATAGGTAGTGGCTAAGATGCTGAATTAAGCAGCAGTAGATGAAAAGAAGAGAGGAGTGGTAGATGATTAATGCAAACTTAGTGGTGCTTAGATTGAGCTTTGGAAAATCAATAAGTACTTTTTTCTATTACAAAAGTTATTAAAAAAATAAGTATTTAATTGTAAAATAAAAAATATTTTTTTATTAGTAAGTAGGTTTTTTTAGATTAATTAATGAGTTTATTTTTTAGTCTCTTTTGTTTTTATGTTTTAGATATAATTTTCATATTACTTATAAATTCATTTTTATGTTTATTTCGAAAGTTATATAATATTATTTATCTTTTTTATATGTTTTAATATTTATGTTTGATATTAGTTTTATTTATGTTATATTTTATATAAAAGATTTAATTAGATATATTTTTATTTATGTTTTATATAGTTTAAAATTATATAATAATTAATATATTGTGTTTTACATATTGTTGAATATATTTTAAATAATATTTATATGTATAAATAATTTTTATTATAAAATAAAATATAATTAAAATTAAAAATACTTTTTTTATATTACCAAACAATTTGTGGTATAAAATTTTTTCAAAAAAACTTTTTTTAAAATAATACCTAAATATTCAACTAATTTTTTTAAAAAGTTCTTTCAAAAAATCTTATAAGCCCTGGGCTTACGCTACCGTTTTTTGTTTTTCTTCTTGTATGTTGATCGATTAAACGGGGGATTTTTAAGACTGAAACGGCGACGTGTGAGACAAAGAGAGAGGCACCAACGCATCGCCTCATAGAGGATCAAATCGGAGGCTTCTGGCTTATTGGAGATTACGTGTCACTACCTTATTGGCCATTGTTTGGAGACATAGATTGCAAGCTACCGACCATTGGATGTGACTAGATCCAAAGGTGCAGGTGGTGTGTTTCTTCACAATGACATACTTTTACCTCAGCATCTCCTCCCACTGATCACCTTGCGGTTGGTCTGTGTGATCAATGTTATCAATACGGGGGACCAAATCTTCTGTACCCACTACTCAAGACCAATTTTGTGCCATTCAAGCATAGCCACAAATTTTAGTGGGTCCCAGTAAAATTTGTGGCCATGCTTAAATAGCACAGGGTTGATCTTGGGTAGTGGGTACAGAGGATTTGACTCCTCAATATGGTACAGGTATCTGAAACTGATATATTATTGTACTAATACCTGATACCAGTCAGATAATTTTTTAAATTGTAAAATAATTTTTTAAATTTATAAAATAATTCTTCAACTTTCTAAAATTTGTAAAATAATTTCTTAATATATTGTCATATATAATTTATAATTTTACATCAACTTTATCTTCAAAAATTATAACAATATAAATTTGAAATAACAATAATTTATTTATTTTCATTAATATTATTTTAATATAGTTTACATATAAATAATAATCATATGAAAAAGATTATTTAATCATCATATAAATATAAAATTAAGAATAATACAAAATACTTAAAATATTACAATTTCATTATATAATAAATAATAATCACATCAAAATATCAAATAAAAAGAATAATAAATATCAACAACTTTCTAACTTTACAATTTGCAACAAAAGTTCGTTTCAAAAAAACAACCAACTATAAGTAAAACTTAAAACAAAAAGATTTATAATTATATTTATATTGTATGTAGAATTTAATATATACATCAAATATAAGTGAAATTAAAATATGAAACGTCATTCAATTAAATATTTGCTCAAGTTGTATCGATCTCATTTCTTATTTAGTACAAAATTATCATCATTGAAAAGAGCCTCATAATTACTATCGTTCAAATTTATTGCACCAAATGACATGTTAATATTTTTCATCTAAGATTATCTTCCAAATCACTCTCATCTATCAAATCTGGTTCCTCAAAAACTCAATCTGCCAAAAGATCGATATGATCAAGGCAAATTGGATCTACATAACTACTTATTCTATTAGGAGTCATAGTAAACAAATAATATTAAATTATTAAGAAATTACATTTAAAATAATGATAATAACATACCTTTTTTGAAGCTTTAAATTGTATCGAGCAAAAATCATATCGTTTAATCTTTTGTGTTCCATTATATTCATTTTTTGGAATGAATGAATTTAAATGTACCTCAATTCCTTTCACACCATGTTCTACTCACACATTGACTTCAAATTTGAATTGTAAACTTTTATAATAATGAAACATCACTTTTGAATTGATCTCACCAAGCAATTGTAAGACAATAAAAGTAATATTATAAATAAGAAAAAATAATGATTAATTTTTAATAAGTAACAAAAGTTTAAAAAAAATACATATATTAAGTTTGTCTCTTTAACGAATAACAATAGGCAACTCAAAATCACCATAAGTATCCTTGAAAATCTTCATTTGTGAGCTTAATTATTAACTTCTACTTTCTTTGTAATTAGTATGAAATAATAAAATTAAAAACATTCCAATTGTAAACAACAAAGATTGAAGTTATCTTTCTCATCTTTTATTAATAACTGCAAGACAAGTTGTGTTTGGAAGACTAAATTTCTACAAAAGAAAACAAGGCAGAGTACATACACATTAATGTCATATCTTACATACATTTTTGTTATAGATGCTACATAGCATGAAATTGTATATTGACTAGTTAATATGAGGACTCAAAGATAGATGTTACGGGATGAATTTTTCTCGACGTCTCTCTTAGTGTTGTCATTTTACGTAACCACAATATTATCTTCCTTTACTAAAGTGTCTTGACATGGCCTCGTAATAGAAATCGTGCACTACAAGAAATCAGGAGTTTACCGACGGACATGTCCGTCGATAAACTCCTATAATCTGTCGATAAAATTGATTACCGACGAAAATCACAAACGGACAAAATCGTCAGTAAAAGGACTGTAGTTAAATTTACCGAAAGACTTTTTCTGTTGGTAATTTACCAACGGCCAAAAACATGTTACCAACGATATAAATTATGTCGGTAATAATATTATCGACGACAAAATGTTAACGACATGTCGTCGAAAAAAATTAACAGCGGACAAAATTTTGTCGGTAAACCGAAGATAATAAACAGGAAACGATATCTAACTTACCGATGGAAATACTAATTTTGTCGGTAAAAAAATTAAATTTATGACGGTATGTTATTTTCCGTCGGTATTAGGAGGTAAGAAATTTTTTTAACAAATTCTAGTTTCATGATGTTGTGATAAATGCATAATGTTAAGAGTTACCAATAATGGGTCATAATAAATTAATTTGTATATATATATATGATCAATTATCAAATTAGAAAATTAATTGATAATATAACGTTAAAATTATTTTAATTGATAATAAAAGCAGTATAGTGTATAAAACTTATGTTTGTAATTGAAAGCAAATGATAAGGACAAGTTAATGTTGTGGTGATCGTGGTTGCTCTGAACTACCAAGCCTCCCCTTCAACTATTCCATCTCCTGTCTAAACTGAGTCATCTACTCCATCTGCTCTCTCATCTTAGTCATTTGCTCCATCTTCACTCTCATCTTAGCCATTTGCTTCATCTCTGCTCTCATCTTAACCATCCGCTCCATCTCCTCTCTTATCTTTGTCACCTGCTCCATCTCTCGTCTCATCTTAGCTATCTGCTCCATGTGCTGCATCCGTTTATTCATGTTAGCCTCTGTGATTTGAGCTATCTGTTCCTTCAATGTGTTCATTGTGGCCCGAAGCTCGGTTACTTCATTGCTGTGCGCTGGCCTAGCAGATGCTGTTATACTGGAGAGGGAAGAGCGCGAACAACATGTGTTCGCATATGAACCTAACTCGAATATCCTTCCACGACGGTCCCTACTGTTGGACCCCGTCTCCGAGGCCCAACATTCGGGCCCATACAAGCATGGAAGGCCCAAGACTGAACGCAAACCGACCACAATAGAGAAACGTTTAATAGAAAATTTGGGATTAATAAAAATGTTCCCCTTAAACTCACGATTCT
>JANIJH010000224.1:68356680-68380992 GCA_024520975.1 Erythroxylum areolatum | reverse complement strand
TTACTTTTCTTTTAAATGTCCTTAGTTTTCCTTAAAATAATAATTTCTAAATTGTATTATGCTTAAGTTAATATTTTTCTTACCTTTGTTTCACCCTCATTTTATACATGTATATATTATTGAATTTATAAATTATGTTAATAGTCCTTTGAAAAAACTTCTCCTAATACCTTATAAAGCAATTATATTTCATAACCTATAAAAAAAATGAACTTATACCAATCAATGACATAAACAACTTCAACTCTTATCTAAAATTTCAATAAATAACTACTTGATCAAGTAAATAATTTAAGATAACCCAAAATCTCTTGCTTAGGTTATGATCACTTTATGGAATCCTCACTTAAGTATTTAACCTATACTGATAATTGAAACTTTATGCAATTTTGGTGGATATATGGCCAAATGAAAAGGTAGAATCCATATATACATTTTTTCAACTCATAACATAAATATAAACATTATAGAAATATGAACATCTTTTAACTAAGAAAATAAGGGCATGTTTCTAATAGCTTAATATGTAGCTACGTATAAATAAACAATTTAATATTGACTTGAAAAAATAACAAATATTATTTAGCTATGTTTGATTTTATCATGATTATACATTATTTGCTATGTTTTGATAATTTTATAAGTATGCATTTTTAACTACAAATCGGTGAATATGTAGCCAAAATTGTTTGCAATAATTTAATTAGTATGTAATAATAAGCATTTGGTATCATTTTTATAAAACATCTAATGATTTTTTTCTTCTTCTTTTTTAAAAATTAAGATAAAATTGTTATTATCTTCTATTTTGGTTTTTGATTGTTATTATTATTGTTATTGTTATTTAGATAAGTCATATTTTAATGCTCATCATGCATTTTGTTCAATAAACTTATTAAGTTAAGGGCCAATAAAGCAAATTAAAATTAAGTTAGTACAAAGTTAAAAATAATTCAAAATGCATCAACTATATGGTAATCCATCCAATGGAAAATATAACATATATTGTTGATACTTTATCTATTCCTTATAGTTTGTAAACAAACAATTAAGATACCACAAAACAAGTTCATCACATATAAGCATTCTATCGAACACCTTGAGTGCAAACAATTTTCAACCCTATCTAAACAAAACTTAATTAAATCTTCCCATTATTTACATGAAAAACTCTAACACAAGAACAATCAAAGCCAAATAAACAAACAAATGCAATTAAATCAGTCCAAAAAAACAAAACAACGTCTTTAACCCACGACTTACCTTCGGAAGATGCAGAGGAGATGACAGCAGACCCTCACCGCCAGAGAAGATGAGAAGGATGGTCGGCCGGACACGCCGCACGTGGTCGGACGACGGACGACAATGGACATCGGACAAGGAAGCTAGAGGAGAGTACCGAGCGTCGGAGGATGAAGGAAGACGAGGGTAGCTGCGCGCTTGGAGAGCCAGAAGAGGGAAGAACTGCATTTTTAACTTAACCAAAACGACGTCGTTTTGGTGTTGTTAACACCACAGTTTAACATAATTAAAACGACGTCATTTTGGTTCAACCAAAACGACGTTGTTTTAATTATGTCAGATAACGCTCTTACTCATGGAAACGACGTCGTTTTGGTTAAACCGAAGCGACATCGTTTCGGATGAAGGTCAAGAATTTTACGAAAATGATGTCGTTTTGATTAGGTTAATAAACGTTCTTAACGACAACAATACCGACGGAATTTTTCCATTATCAAACATTTTCTTATCCATGACAACTTTATCGACCAAATCAGATATTTTGTAGCAATTTACCGACGGAAATGCAAGCATCAGTATAATTCCGTTGCTATTCTTTGCCGTGAATTTTTCGTTCCAAATATTGCAACGGACATCTGTTCCGTCGCTATCTTTGTATAAAATAGCGACGGAATTGTCATTTCCGTCGCTATTTTCAAACGGTTACCTTTCTGTCGGTAATTATCCGTAGCTATTGGGAGATTTTCTTGTAGTGGTGTAATGTTCTTCATGTTCCATGAATATAGGACAATCATGATAACAGGATAATAAAACACGATGATGCAGAAAATATCAATATGCCAATAACGTGTATCTCTTTTGAGCTATCTATAAGCACAACAATGAATTGAAAACAAGCATCATATCATCCTAGTCCGAATAACAAGATGGACAACCGACAGTTGGATACAAATTTAGATTGCAAGTCAAATTCTTTTGATACCAATGTTAGTAATTTACAGATGGATTAGGATTCATAGACATGATTGATCTCTTTCATTATTGAAGGAGAACTTTTTCGATACGGGCTTGTTCATCATGGATGACCAAGTCATATTTTACTTTATAGTTCAGTTACATACTTGTTTTTGAGCTCCCTAATTAAAGAACCTAACCTTTTTGCTTGGTAGTGTTAGGGAAGTGCTGGACAATGTAGCAGAACTAGGCCAATTTTTTAAAGTAGCAAGGCACATGTTAAAAGCACTAATCCAAATATCATATTTGCTCATTCGTGAGTGTGGTCCAGTAGCAGATAGGAAACCTAAAGGCAAGCATCTGCCATCACTTGTAGGTCCTCCATCGCTAGTCTAATACTAGAAAGGTAAAAGTGTGCTAGTTAATAAACATGTACATATGTTCAACATTTACTTTTTAGTTGCTAGTTGTAACTTAGTGTTCTAATGTTTCAAGATATTACACAAATCACATCAGTGTGGTTAGTAAATAACTAGATATATATAGTTTTAAAGCGTGCACAGTTGGCTATCCAGCCACCGGCCAACTAATCACAGATGGTCACATTTTTAGTTTCTTGAATATATATCAGAGGGTGAAATAGAAAGAAGAAGCAACGGTGGAAAGCTACAGGTGCAGACAAAATCATGGTCCCAAAATCTATATTATCACCTTTTTTTGTTGTTGTTAATGGATTCTTCTGGCTTAAGTGAGGTCGTGGGTTCGAACCATCCTCATATATGCAGTTGTTTAAAACTTGGGACTAGAACTTTGCCTCTCGTAAGGAACCTACCCGACTTGAGCAGAGATTAATCTAAAAGTGGATGACTTAAAGATGTCTTTCCGTAGTTGAGATCCTCCTTAAACACTTTGTGGATAAAAAAAAAAAAGAATATATATTATCACTTTCATATCGAGAGCTAACTAATGCCAATTAGATAACCACTTAGTGGGTGTGTTACTTTGAAACTAATCGTCTCATTGAGTGTGCCTTAAGGCACATGACCACAAAGTTCTCTCAGAACATCATTTCTGCTTACAACCATATCGTAAGGAACAGGCTTCTAAATACTTTTTAACTTTCGTTTTTCCCCTTATTCCAGAAGGACAAAAGTAACCAGTAGAATTTTGACCCTCAGGAAACACTCATTACTAACAAAAGTATGTACTCAAACGTTATTTTTGAGTGTCTTATTTGCTGATGGAACTTGATCGATCCTGTCACAAGCCTGCTTTTGCAGTAAACTAAGCAAATACTGACCGTAGTTTCAGTAACAATCCCAAGAAGACATTTAAAAATGAAAAATAAAGAAGCTTGGAGGACAGGACGGAGGGTTGGTTTCACTTTTACCGTGTTCCTGATTGCTGCAATGTACAGTATTTCATTAAATCGCAAGATTGAAGCAGAAGCTTTGGTTCTGGTGTTTTTCGAGGTTTCCGAGATGGCTTGTTCGTTTATCCTCAACCCTATTCAGTATAATCTCGAAGAAACCTAGTGTTTTACAGTGTTATAACTAATATATACTATAGCCAACATAATTTAACCATCTTCATACCAACGTCGTGAGACCCTCAAGCGAAGTCTATTAACCATTGTTCTGACATGCCAGTGTGAAAAGTAAACGACAAGTATGAAAAGAGCTAACCTAGTATTTGTAGAAGTAAAATACATGCACTACGTACACATAAACTAATAATACGTTTGACATGTAAAATGAATCACTCCTTCCTTTCACAGTTGACCTTATCATTTTCACCTCATTGAGTGACAAGTAGTCAACTGCATTTGGCTTCGAAGGGACCTCTCTACCTAATCGACAGTAATGGAATAGAGAGATGTTAAGGGATATTGACCTTATTCACGATTTGATTTCTGTTACACCTTCCTTTATATTTTATTGTTTCATAACAAGGAAATGAGATTATTGAATTCAAGCATACTTCTTTCCAAGATTATATTAGTTAACCAACAAATGGGTCATCACAACAACATATACAGAGACCTAAGAATATAAAATTCTGGTGAATTGGGGAATGCTATGCAAGAGTTATTGGACCATTTCTAAGAAACATCGACATGCGTTAAAAGCAAGGGAAGGATGGATTAAGGAAAGATGGAATAAGATGTTGCATCTTTTCTTTTTAATGGAAACCAATTAACATATGAATAGTTAGCTTAGTTTGCAAAATTCACAAAGTGTTATTCTTCTCCAAGTTATTGCATTTTCAATCTATCTTTACCTGTTGTGTGTTTGCTTGAGAGCTGTTTTCATGCAGTTTAAGAGCTAATTCATTCCTGTCTTCACTCAGCCACATGATCTCCCTCTTTCTTTCTCATTTGCTTAAGTCATCTCTAGATTGTCCTTGTTAGGAATGGCAACGGGGCGGGTATGGGATGGGTATGTCATCCCCTGTACACGCCCCATGAACTCGCCCCCATCCCCGTCGGAGATTTTTTGGCACCCTCATACCCGTACCCGTTGGAGGTTTGACCCCCATCGGGTACCCGTTTACCCGCCTCTTTTTTTTTAAATAAGCTTATTTAATATGAATTGATTATTTGTTTTTCTTTTAAATTTTCATGCTACATTTATATATACATACTGAATTTAAATAAGCTTATCTTTATTTAATTTCTGTGTTTGTATATATATATATATATATAATGGTAAAATTGTAATTACAATATAACGGGTAAACGGATATGGGGGGTGGTATCCCTATACCCGCCCAGATACCCGACGGATATTTTTGCTAACCCCCCATACCTGCCCCACGGGTAAAAATTTACCTCCCATACTCGCCCTCGTTTGGGTAATTTTATCGGGTATCTATTGGGTTCGGGTACAATTGCCATCCCTAGTCCTTGTTAAACACTAATCAATTGTGACTTTAAGCATTTGGTGAAAAGATTAGTATGAATCACATAGTGCTTAAGGTAAATAGTTATGTGATAATTGTGTTTTTAACAAAAGGACACTTCCTATATAATTTTTAATTCCGATATTGTTAAAATTCTATTTATGGAAAAAAAATTGAAGTCTATTCTTTTAAAAGAATTAAAGAAGTAGTTTAATGATTATGAGGGGAAGATGTAGTTAAGGAGTCAATTTTGAAGGCAACAGGCCACAATGCCATTGCTGTTTAATTGCATCATAAAAGATTGTCGAGATCAAGAAAACTTTCCATCTAAGATCATCTTAAAAACAAAAAAGTAAGCAGTAATGAAAACTCATTGCAGACGGGTCCCATTTCTTTTCTATAAGAAGAATGTTTTAAAAATTCAATCAATTTGGTGGATTAATTATAAAAATTTTGAGTGATTAATTTTTCATTCAATTTTTAAATTTTTTGGTTTGGTTTATTTTAATAACTTTTGTCGTTAAAAATTGATCAATTTATTAATTAATCGACTACTTTTCGTAAACTAATAGATTCATATAAATCAAAATAAATTAATTAATTATCATTTAACAATTTCTATTTTCAATTAAACTTCAAATTTTTTAATAAGTAAAAATAATTTATTTTAATAATATTTGAAAATTTTTAATTTATTTAATCTTTAATCAATTTTATGATAATCTAATATTAATTAGTATTTTAAACCATAAATCTTTTGTATTGCTAATTTAAATTATGATAAGATTTTTAAAATATTATATAAAACGGATTTCCTTCAAGTGAAACTTAGCAGGCGTAGTATGTTAAAAACATAGGAATACAATCTCCATTTTTCTTAACCAATTCCTACTCTATTCAATCTTATCTCATTCATATATTTAAATAGGACAAAAAAATATGAATGAGACGGGATGAAACAGAACATAAATTGGTTAAAGAGAATAGAAGATCTCATCTCATCTCTAAAAACACTTACTTTAATATTTAACTTATATACATACATACAAACGTTAAATTTTGAAGTTTTTTACTAATTTTTAAAAAGTATTTCACATTCTAACCTTATAAATTTTTATGCTTTTAAATTTCTTAGTTTAAAAAAGAGTTAATTATAATGTTTAATATTATGTATTTGTGATATTAAAAATTACTGATTTTATATTAAGTAATTAAGTATGTATTATTTTAGTATTTCTCTTTTTTATTATGAATTAATAGATTATTTTATTAATCAATATATCAATTTTTATTTACCATCATATTTTAATATTCTGTACATATATGTATATATATAGGCATAATACTTAATTAATTTAAAATTCAATTACACTAGTAACATTTATATTATAAAACTATGCAATTTAATAAAAAATTGTTACAAAATTAACTTATACTTTATATAAATTAGAATAAAAAATAGGTGAATTTTTATTTATAAAATATATTAATAGAAAGTATGGATTTGTAATTAGTTATTACATATAACTCCATCTTAAGTATACAACCGTAGAGAACAATTGTGAATAGATGAGAAGTATTACCGTCAAACGTTAGTTAAGAGGGCGATTTATAGGTGGAGCAATATTAACAACCACAAGATTTAACACTTAATCACATGATTTTGCTACGTAATTAGGTTCAAAGATATAATCATTTGCTAATATGTTCTTCTATTTAGTTTGTTAATGATACATATCATCACAAGCCTTTCTACCAATCGGTTTGATGATGGAATATATAAATAAGCCCTCCTAAAGTTTATATATTATATTACAATGATTAAAAAATTTAATCGGTTTGATTTGTTCAACCGTAAAAATTTTGAACTAATAAATTTTTTGATTTAATTTTTAACTTTTTAGTTCGATTTATTTTAATAACTCGTTTATTTAAGAATAAATTAATTTATTAATTAACTGGTCAATTTTTGTAAATTAGAAAGCTCCTATAAATTAAAATAAATGAATTAATTTTTATTTAACAATTTTTTTTAATTAAATATTAAATTCTCAATAGGTAAATATATACTTTTTTAATTATTTAATTTTAATTAATCTTTAACTGATTTTATAACGATCAAATATTAGTTAAAATTTTTAAATTTTAAATTTTTATCGTATCTATTTAACTTAGTTAATAAATACAAAAGTTTATGATTTTTTGTTTGTTATCTACGAAGTATTTTAGAAATGTCCAAATTATAAAAAGACATCTTTAAACTATTTATACTTAGATTAAATTTTATTTGAATTAAGTAAATTTTTTATAAAAGATAAAATTTTAATTTTAAATTTTAAATTACTGCATATATGAGAGTCGATTTCATACGCTGATGGGATTTAATTAAACCTATTAGCAAAGCCACACGAGAGCTATAATTGAGAGCTGATGATAAAAATTAATCATAGACAAAAGGGAGAATTTTGCAGTCATAATTGGGAGTTTTGCTCAAAATAAGGTACGATTAAATTAACTTGTGTAACATAACGTCTCTCCAAAGTTCACCAAAACCCAAAACGGAAACAGCCCACCTGTGACTCTCCACTCCAATCTCACCTCTCACCTACTCTCTGCCTCTCTTTCCCTCTTGCTTTCCCTTTCTTTCTCTCTCAAAAACCCAGAAAGCATTTGCAGTGAAAATGCAGGATGATGGGCCAGTTCCTGGGGCTTCAAGTTCTTGCTAAAGGTGTAAACTTTATGCTCATTCTTGTTCCTTTTGCAGGGTTCTAGACCATGAGACCACTAAAAACTGTCGCTTTAATGTGAGAAGAAAGCACACATTTCAAGAGGCAATGTGAGGAGCCAAAGAGAGCAGATTTCACATTCTCTTCACAAATGATGGTGGCTGCCATTTCACAAGCAGCTTCTGCTACTGAGAAGACCCCAAATCAGACCTCAAGACCTCCACTTTTACCCTCTGAAAGAGACCAACAACACAACAATGGTGTTCGCATTGCGAACAGAAAACCCAGAGGAAAACAAGTGCCTTCTAGGTACCTCTCACCTTCTCCTTCAACATCTAACACTAGTACTACTTCTAATACCACAACTACTACTAGTTCCTCAACTTCTTCATCTTCATTTGTTTCAAAGAGATTCCCTTCACCTTTGCTTTCACGCTCTACAAATTCCGGCCCACAACACACACCAACGCCAAAGTCTCAATCTTTCTTGGTACCCAGAAGATCCCAGTCTGTGGATAGAAGACGGCCTGTCAACCAAAGGCCAGCAACGCCAAACCAAGAAAGTAAACAAAGCAATGCCACTGAAATGTCTACTGCCACCAAGATGTTGATCACTTCGTCTCGTAGTTTGTCGGTGTCCTTTCAAGGTGAGGCCTTTTCGCTTCCGATTAGTAAAGCGAAAGCTGTGACACCACAAAATGGTGGAAGGAAAACCACCCCGGAGAGGAGGAGGGTTACTCCGGTGAGAGATCAGGTAGAGAATTCGAGGCCGATGGAGCAACATAGGTGGCCTGGTAGGAACCGAGAGGAGAATTCGGGTTCGAGGGAGAGAAACCTGCAGTTGTCTAGGAGTTTGAATTCTAGTGGCAATGGTGATAAGTTGAGGACGGGATCTGGTTTTATGGGTTTCAAGTCATTGCAGCAATCAATGATGGTTGATGACAGTAGAAGGTTGAGCTTGGATTTGGGCAGTGCTAGGCAAAGTCATGATGTCAATTCAGTAAATGAGTTTTCTTTTACTGGTGATCTCACTGCATCTGATAGTGATAGTGTGTCTTCTGGAAGCACTTCAGGGGTTCAAGAATTTGGTAGTGGTGGTGGCATTTTGAAGGCAAAAAGTGGGGCACGTGGCATTCTTGTTTCTGCGAAGTTTTGGCAAGAAACGAATAGCAGATTAAGACGCTTGCAGGATCCGGGATCGCCTTTATCTACTAGTCCTGCTTCTAGAATGAGTATTTCTTCAAAGATGGTGCAAGCTAAAAGATTTAGTAGTGATGGTCCAATGGCATCTCCAAGAACGATCGGTTCTTCACCTATTAAGGGAGCAACTAGGCCCGCTTCGCCGAGTAAGCTTTGGTCATCTTCTGCTTCATCTCCATCAAGAGGGATTTCTAGTCCATCAAGGGTGAGACCGATGACTAGTAGTCCTATTAGCGTGCCATCCATTCTTAGCTTCTCTGTTGATGTAAGGAGAGGGAAAGTGGGGGAGGATCGAATTGTTGATGCTCATACGTTGAGGCTCCTTTATAACCGTCAATTGCAGTGGCGTTTTGTAAATGCAAGGGCAGATGCGACATTCATGGTGCAGACACTTACCGCTGAGGTAGGGTAATGCATCTATTTTTAGGTACCCAGTTTAGTGCCGTTTGATGGAATATTAGCTACGTTCATGCAGATGTAGTTAACAGCTTTAGTGGACATCGCTATTGTTGGTGATTTATGAATACATACCTCATTGCGCTTTGAAAATGTATAATCGGATGTTCCATCGTAGGCTAGTATTATGGTTGAGAGATAAGAAATTATATAGCAACTAAAACTGTCGCATGAAAACTATGCTACAAGATTATGCTATATGGGCAGTGTCTGTGATGTTTGATTTAGAATAAGATGGGTTGTTTATATCCTTAACATGCATGAAAAGAAATTTGAACTTGAAACAAAGTTGGAACATCAAACATAGGGATGAACTAAATCAATAAAGCTGATTGCTTGTGTATGCAAAATGGTTGGAGTTTCTGAAAAGAAGGTTTCAAACACCGGAAGACTCTAATGTGGTTGGAGATTAAACAATCACTGGCTAAATCACTCTTCTTTTGATGAATTTTACTTGCTATAGACCACGGAGGACTCAATGGAACTAGGTTGTGGTAACAGTTTTCATTTATCTGCCAGCACAAATTTACCGTTACTTCTGAAAATCCATTAGGGAAAGATGGTATGCCATCTTCATGGCTATGATGGATCTAGGGTCTAGCATTTTTATGCTCGAGTTAATGACCAAGCTCTAGAAAGGTAAAGGTTTTGGGCTTAAGCTTGTTGCAGTACTTTAAAGAGGTTATTGCTGTAGTATAGATTGTTATAATCCATGTTTGACTTTGCACCGATATTATATATTCTGTCAGGGTCGACAACAGATTAAATACAGTAAAAGATTGAAGCTTAGAGATTCGCAAAGCTTCTATTTGCCCAAACGGGTTTGGAGAAAGCATATATTAACTGCACGCTCTTATCCTTTCTTAGGATTTTTCCCATGACTGGAGAGGGTCTAGACAAACTATAGTTAATGGAAACACTATAGATTGGTTATATGAAATACTGCTCACTAACATTTTGTGGAGATTAAGCTTGCCAATCAGATTTATGGATTTTTCTAGTAATATTGATTGAGAAGCGTCTTTTGCGTTACACCATAGCGTATAAGTTTATGATATATATATATATGTCAATATTGGAAACTAAAAGATTGATACTCTAAGCCCTTTTTCTTTAGGTTTTCTGGGGAGTCTACATATCATACAGACTAGAAAGTAGACATCCTTTTATATCATGCACACACACTGCATTGGGTAGTGCGAAGACTTCTTAGTTTGTCCAGGCTTTTGGTGGTGGGGAAGTCAGGTGGTTAAAAAAGATTACATCTTGTACATGTTGATTTCAGCTCTTTATCTACTTAATCCTATGGGATTTATTTTTCAACCAGTTGCGAAATACTGGCTTGTCAATGTACTAGTATGTTCTTCTGACTTTGGCATTATGCTTCCGGGTATCATGGACAGAATAATTAGTGTCTACAATACATTGCTTAATGGTCATTCCTTGTCTTAATATTATAACTTATTATTAGATATTTTAAAGTTGGCAATGCTCTAACTTTAGCTAGGATCTCTAAACATGGGTTAATTGCTGGTAAACAACACATGATATTCTTAATTTAAAAAAAAATCAAGTAGTTTTAGTTTAACCGTTAACCCCTACGGTATTGAAAATACATAATTAACATAATTGACTGTTAACTATCTTCAAAGTCCAGCAACTCCTTTTGAGTTGCATTTTGGGACTAAATCCTGGGAACCAAACTGAAAAAAAGGGGCTTTAATAGTCAGTGTATCTAAATGCTTACAAGTCTAACATTCCATAGAGATAGTTCCATCATTTCATTTAAGATTCTACTTCTGTTATTGATTCTGTCGTATGCTTTTTTCTTTTCATTTTAGCTCTTTTATGTCTACTTGTTACCAACACTGGCTTCTATGTTTGATATGCTTTGATCCTAAAACCAGTATAGGAGATAACTCTAGTAAGTTTACAGATCTAATGTTACTTTTT
This sequence comes from Erythroxylum areolatum, assembly GCA_024520975.1. NCBI lineage: Eukaryota > Viridiplantae > Streptophyta > Magnoliopsida > Malpighiales > Erythroxylaceae > Erythroxylum > Erythroxylum areolatum. Next base: position 68,369,560 of record JANIJH010000224.1, on the reverse strand, counting down.
TGTATCAGAAAATTTTGTGGAATGCATGGGTGACTATTTCAGAACTCCGACATTCTGTCACTCTTAAAAGAATCAAGCTTTTACTGCTGAGGCAAAAATTGAAGTTAACTTGTATCCTCAAGGGACAAGTAAGTTCAGTATGACTTAATTTAGTATTTTACTTGTTTTCAATATTATTCTTTATCTGTATTTTGTGTTCAATTAGATCATCTTCATCACAATAATTGTACACACAAATATTCTTAATCTCTATGATGACATAAGCTGAAATTTGTGGTGAATTTTCTCTACACTTGTTCATACCCATTCATGTAGAAAAATATATTGCCATTCCACCAAATCTCAGGACACTTTGTCTTAAACTTCTAGGAGGGGGATTCTTGAAAAAAGGGGATTCAGCAGTACCTTCTCTTTAGCATTTCATATGGGAATTAATGGACTTAGAGAAAAGAAATCACTTAAGTGTTCATACCTGTTATCATGCCAGATTTGACCTCTTCTGGTTATTGGCTAAAACAATGGGGTACTGCCCTGTTTCTTGCCTTCAGCTTTGGTGATCATCTCTTGCTTACGCTTTCTTATGTGATTTTTTGTTCAGTGGTCAACAAAGATAAATTCAAACTTAATATTCATCTCGAAACTTTAAGACTTGCTAACTCTCTATGTATCTATATCCCTTTGAGACTTGATAACTTTCATACAAGCTTAATTGTCCTTCCCTTGTTCTCCTTGGAAGTTCTTCCTCAGTATTTTTGTTTGCATACAAAGTCTGTGGGATGCTTCTTTTCCTGTTTCTACCTGCCAATTATGCCCAAAAGGCCTTTCCTTGTTCCGGGAATTTTTTTGCTCTTTTGGAAATTCAGTTGCTATTCAATCCAGACCTAGAAATTATTCAGTCTGGAAACATTGTTCGTCAAAATATTGTGGAGCTATCACATCAGCTAGGAGATTCCAAGGACTCTTCTGTCTAGGGGATCAAACGATTTTGTGATTATGTTCCATTGGGTCACTTACCATGCCTTAGTCGACCAGATGGAGAACAACTTAACTGTTACTTGAACTCATTCTGGCAACCCCAATTCTAGACATATTAAGAGCAGTAGATCATCATTTATCCATCAATTTGTAACATATTTCTGTAGAACAAGATTATGATGGTGCAAATAGAAATCTAAGATTTATAGTTGATCATTGATGTTAATTTGTAATGATATTTCTGTTGAACAAGATTATGATGGTGCAAATAGAAATCTAAGATTTTTAGTTGATCACTGATGTTGATTGTACTACACTGCTGGTATTCATTGTTTATATGTAAAGTTATTGTACTACTTTTGTGCTCAGCTTTCAATTGGCTGGTTTTATAGTGGAAAATTTCTCTTTGTCTTAGCTGAAAGTCATTGTTCTTGAAAATGTAGATTTCTCATTTAGAAGAATGGTCAAATCTAGATAGAGATCACTCTAATTCTTTGGAAGGAGCAACCGAAGCTTTGAAGGCCAGCACGCTTCGTCTTCCTGTAGTTGGGAAAGCTGTTGTAAGTGCCTACATTTTTTATCTTTGAGGCTAAACAGGATGCTTTTAGTGGAGTTGAAAAACCTATATTTTCACGATTGTGCTGCAGGCTGATGTACACAATCTGAATGATGCTATTAGCTCAGCTGTTGATGTTATGCAAGCAATGGCATCCTCCATATGCTCATTATCCCCAAAGGTAACTCATTATTTTTATGGGATAGTATGAATTTCAACTTGAGCATGGTAGAGTAAGAAGTTCTGGGTATTTGTCTTTCAAAATCAAGAAGTTATGTGCAGTTCATATCAATACGTCATCTGTATTCCTAGACGTTAGCAAGTTGGTTTTCACAACAAAGGTTAATGTTAAGTTAATGTAGATAACTTATGGCTTATAATTAACTTAATAGCTAAAGGATATCCATGTTAATGGAATGATGTAACACTGATCAATTTCCCAGCTTTGAATCGTTCGATAACTATTGATCTTTAAGGTAGTCAACTCGGGCAGCAGCGAGAAAGTTCATAATTAACTTGGTTTTATAACTCTAGTTGAGGTCTGAAAGGACTGTGGGTGGAAATTCTAAAGCTGGGTTACCATTTTGCGTTCTAGACCAGACTGGCTTTTACATTAATTTTCTGCAGCTGAAATGGTTTTCATTATAGTCAATTACATGCAGCCCCAGTGGCTTTTACGTTAATTTTCTGCAGCTGAAATGGTTTTCATTATAGTCAATTACTTGCAGACCCAGTGGCATGAGAATTAAAAATGGCACCTTTGCTTTTTAACTTCTCTGAAACTTTCCATAGTATTAGAAGATTTTAATTTGCTAATTTCTTAGAAAGAAATGTTGTAGAGGTTGAGAATAATCTCTGTAATAGTAGCCTAAATGTTAATTTGACGAGGTTCCAGTGTTCTGACGAGTAATTTGTTGTGTTCCATTGGATATTTTGTGGCACATATATCTCCATAACAAAAACCATTTGCATTTACAGGTGGAGGAAGCGAATTCTTTGGTGGCTGAAATTGTGAATGTGACTGTCAAGGAAAGAGTTTTGCTTGAACAGTGTAAAGATTTTTTGTCCTCTTTAACAGCCATGCAGGTAAGCTGATAGTTTCTTCTGCTACGACTGACATACAGTGTTCTTCATTTATTAATGAATATTTGATATCCATCCATAAACAGGTCAAAGATTGTAGCTTGAGAACACATATAATACAAGTAAAAGGTTTTCAACTACCAGCAGCCTGACAAGAAATGTAGAACTGATCTCACTCACTCTTTTAAGTGCTAACATTACGGCCCCAGCCTCTCCTTTTTCCACTTCGTGGAGGTAATAAACATGGATTTATGATTAGATTAGCTTTACCTTTGGCATTCTTTTGAAGTAGTTGAGACCTTGTAACTCATGTATTCACCATCTTCTTATCTGAAGATAGGAAAAAGAGGCTTTCCCTATCCCTCCTGCTAGTTAGTTGTATACGAGTATGTTCTCTTTGGTTTCAGTCAAAAAGGAAAGCGTGTATGTGTGTGTATATATGTAACATTTATGATTCAGCTGATCAGTAATTAAATTCTGGAGCTTTTGCCAACTTGATTTCCAGTATCTGAAATATGACCTTATATCATGGTTGCTTGTGCTAAGTCCAGTTCCATTGCTTCCAAGTGTGGTGAACTGGTTTCCATATTCATGTTCATCCAAAAGAAACTTCCTTTCCTGCCTTAACCAAACTAAAAATCCACTCTTGTATCATGTATACAGCAATTATGAACAAATGTGCCTTGGTCCTCAATGATTATAACCGAGCTCAGACTATTCAGAATCGTCCGACTCATGATTGCTAGGATCCAAAGCTGAAATGTTAGACAGCACACACCCACAGAAACATCCTTGATTTATGTCTATTTCTGATAAGACACCATTACTTGAAAACTTCATTGCAAATCCAACAATGGCTGTAGATTTCATCAGGATGGTCCATCCACTTGTTTGGCTTCTACTCTCTACTTGGTAAAACTAAACCCACTCAAATATTCCATGGATGGTCTTTAATAATTATTAGATGTGGGACAATTTTTATATATGCATGCTCCAAAAAGATACTACTTTGTAAAAAGGGTCTATCATTGTCAGCTCGTGACTCAATTTTGGTTACTTATTTCATCTTAAAAAAGGAACTTTTGAGTATTAAAAGTTATATTGACTATCTTTGACTAATCATAGTCAATGACAACCCCTGCTGTAAGTTCCGGCGCATGGGGAAGTGCGGCTCCATGAGCCCATCCGCTTTCCCAACATGCACTGCTGGTACATGTAATCCAACCGTCTCTGTATAGAATGCATCATTATATACAACTATGATCCTTTTCAATGTTACATTTCACTTCATTGACCTTTTAAGGACGAGCAATCATTTCCTAGACCTATAATAAGATCTCCAATTCCATGGTGCTTTCTCGTTTCCATTGCTACATTCTAAAAGTTAGTTCAGAAAATGAAATGCAAAGAAACGAAACTGAACATTATTAGTTTCTGTACATGAGATTTTTGTTTCATGATCTGTTTTTAAGGTTCTTATATTGGTTTGATTGGCTAATTGCTTTCAACATCACATGTTTGACGTTAAACATTAATTGCAACAGCATCTGATTCAACAAACTAAATAGTATGTTTTGGTTTTTTAGAATTTGGCTTAGATTGATCGTATTTTAGACCGTCAAAGTTTGATCAAGTTCAGATTCGGATTGAACGCTTTGGCGCAAACATCGTGAGTCCAATTGAACTTCATGTCGAATCCAACGTAAAAAAAGTATTTTCATACCGAACTTGGGTTATAGGCAGTCCATCATACATAACCTATTGTTATCTTTAATCATAAGTTTTGATTATCATATTGGACCGAATTGATTTAAGAGATTATATAAACTTAAGAGGATTCTCTATTATGATTGTGTTTGTGTGTGATGTATGATAAGAGATATGATTGTCTACACAAATTAGAGGAAATATCAATTTATTATCAATAGCAAGTTGTACAGAATTAGAATAAGATATGTACCAATTTGTTGTCCTAAGCATATAATCGATTTGTATCGAATCATGCTGGGGTGCCTGTCGAAAGGTCCCACGTTGGGAAATTCTACCGAATTCACTTGTAGTCCTGGTTTCTTCACACAGGGAGCACAAAGCATGACATGGTGCCATGATCGTAAGAGGCTGACTCCATGCTTGGGAATGTCCAATGGCATCATGGAATCGGTGACGACGCATCATCTTCTGAGCCGGTTTCGACAGCGCTCATGCTCTCGAATGCGGTAAGCTTAGCGGGTGCCTACGTTAAACAAATAAACGGCATTATATATGTTAATTTTAGTACCACAAAATGTTATGTATAGTATTATTTTCTGAAATTGTTAATAAACACTGTGAAGGAAAATGAAGTTTCTTCATCATATTGATTGAAGTTATTGCATATAATATAGAGGGAGGATTAATTTTCTTTTTGTTTAATTTTGATTTAACAATCTGTTACCTTACTATATGTTTTTTTTAGGGCTGAAGAGCTTATAGAGGAAGCTTGCAAATTTATGTTGAGTTGTGAACAATATTGAAAAACTCAATCGGCTTGGCTAGATTAATCATAATAACTTTAAACCGTTTAGTTTTTTGATTTGATTTTTAATTTTTTTAAATTTAATTTATATTAATAATTCTTATTGTTAAAAACCTATGAGTTTATAATTAATTGATAAATTTTTTAATCTCATAAGTTTTTATAAATTAAAATAAATCAATTAATTTTTATTTAATAACCTCTTTTTTCAATTAAAATTAAAATTTTTTGATAGGTAGACACGATCTCTTTCAATTTTATTTCAAATTCTTTAATTTTATTGAAACTTTAGCCGATTTTATGACAATCTAATACTGATTGAATCTTTTAAATCTTAAACCTCTTATCTGATTGACTTAATTTCTAGACTTATTGCATTAGTTTTGAAGATAATTTCACAAGAGAGTTTTTTATTTTTTTTAGATTTATTGAAAATATTATTTTAGTAAGTGTTAGCCTTAAATTAAACGTAAAAATCATCATTAAATTATTTTCCAGAATTTCAATATTTTATCCAGGAAAATGATATTTGAGAGAAGCTCTTCACAATTCATTAAGATTACTTCGGATCTTCTGTCTAAATAATCCTGTCTATCCTGTTTAATGTGTTAGACATTTTTGTCCTTAGAGACAATTTTGTATTTTTCCTATTAAGTGGATAATTATTAATTGTAATTTTAGTTTTTTAATAAATTATTGGTTAAGCTACGTAATTTGATCCAAATAAGGGTAATAAAATGACTCAATAAATGATTTAGATTAATGGGTCGAAATTTAGGTGAAAAATGAATCCCTTTTAGTGTGAACCTGGTTCATGTTACCCTTGTGATGGAGAAAGTTTACTTATTGAGAAAAATGTAGAAAGGTCTATACCGAATGTTAGTGAACAACTTCCTCAACTATCCTGAGAGGATCAAAGCTCATTTTAGCATCAATAATTGCTTTGAAATTTAGAATAGAATCGAAATCAGATATTCCATATTTTCTTCATTTTATCCTATGATCCTTATTACAGGTTTTTATTTCGTCTTACATAATGTTCAAAATGACGTTTTGATCATTACACATGATTATATAGGTTATTTTGAACAGAGGATCCGAATGCTGTTCGGATTGCACTTCATTTTATGTTGATTAGTTAGCAATATGGAGGAGGAATGGCTGACGGTGCAATTGCTATTATCTTCTTTCTCATTGATCCACTAAACATAATGCTTAGCGACAATTTCGAAGGCATTGTTACTGAATGATCTAAAAGCTTTCACTAAAAAAATGATAATTAAAGGGATGAGAAATGAATGCATTTAAAATTGGTAAAGATCGAGAAATATGATTCTTTGCCAACTTGCAGATGGTGTAACTATTAAGATAGAAAGATTAAAGAAGTTTGGATGATCCTTCTCTGGTATCTAATAATTACTCATCCCAGCCTTTTCTGGTCTTTAATGGATGGAATGGAAGGGAAAGTGAAAGAGAAAACTTCACAAACCAAAGCTGTAGACAACAAAAACATGTCTTCTGCTCTCTGTCTCGTATCTCTCTCAAATAAATAGTCTCAATAGCTTGCTTTCACCTCCCTGAAAACCACCATTATCACATCCCACTTCACTCGCAAATGTTGTGGTTTCAGACTCCTCTGAAGGCGTTTCTGCTCGCCCTTTCTCTTGCCGGATGATCAAGGAGATATCCAGATCATTTAGTCCACGTTTTGCTACGTCATCCTCGTCGGACCTATTCCTCTTCAACGTTGACTTGAGTCCTGATCTTGAAGAACCTGAACCTACATTTAACCCTCTTGGCGTAAACCTAGTACATTGTGAGAAGCTGGCCAAATCACGTCCCAATGTTTTGGCATCGGATTCTGGTGATTGAAATTCTATGGTACCGCCGCAAAGCACGTTCATGACCGCAGTTTGGCACTGATGCCAGTTTCCGGACCACAGAAGCCCCACTGCTCCGGCTGTTGGATTCATTGCACGCCCCACTGCCTCAAACACAAGTGAATGAAACAATGCTGACAGAGACAACCCATAGAAACTATAATCAGAACAGATCAAACCATAAGATGCACAAGAACTTGAAGAAATTTGAGTAAAGATACAATCTTTATCCAGATTCTAAAGACCCTTTCAAACACAAGTTCTCTCAGAGTTGAAGCTATAAAACAAATGCATTTTAAGCGCCTTAATTACAGGGACGTTGGTTTCTGGGCACAGAGGAAGTGAAAGACATAAGTCCAGCACGACCAAAGAACTTGGCGACAAAGACGGTGGCGTTAGCTTGTGCTTGAGGGTTGTCTATACCCTCCAGGCAATGTCTTAGCATACAATCCTCTCTGCAGCCTTTCCGTAGAACTCGACACCCATTACAGCTCATCGTGTAGGATTTTTGCGGCACATCAAAGTAAAAGACTCTTGAAAAGGGAAGTGACATTCAGTTTCTTAGTTCAAAAGAAATCAAATAAGAGACCAAATATCTGAGCAAGGAAGCAACTGTATGTAAAGGTACATGTAAGCTTTATATAGACCTTGGCTAGTGATTGAGTAGAGGCTAATTGACACCGGTTAAGTTTAGTTAACTAAGTTTAAGGCTTGTTTTCGGGTTTTTGGATTCCAAAAGAACGGGTGAAAGCGTCTCCATGTTTCCGCGGAGAGCTACGGTTTCTCCAGCCAATGGATTCGTGATGGTGTTTGCCTGTATATGTCTACTTCTTCCTTTGGCTTTATACTTCATAGGAGACTGATGTTCCATTAAGTTATGTAAGGCCAAAAAGGAACGTCCCTTGTTGCTTAAAAGAATGGAATAGATGCATAATAGAAAAATTATTCTTAAAAATAGAAAAGGTAAAGAATAGAACATAACTAGCATTACTTTGTTTGATTTAGAGAATGAAATAGAGAAAAAATTTCTATTCCAATATTTGATTTGAAAATATAAACTTAGATAAGGAAGGAATAAGTAACAAAAGACCAAAATGTCCTTATCATTATATTATTATTATTATTATTATTACTATTATTATTAACTTTATTATTTTTATTATTATTAAATATTGTTATAAATTTTTTACTTATTATTAAATTTATCAATTTTTATTCTTAATTATATTATTAAACTCATTATTATTATTATTAAATTTATTTTATTATTATTATTCTTATTTATTATTATTATTATTATTATTATTATTATTATTATTATTATTAATTGTTATAAATTTTCTACTTATTATTAGTAATTTTATTAATTTTATTATTAACTTTATTATGCAAAATTAATTATCTTATTATTATTAGTATTAATTATTGTTGTTATTATTATTAATAATTATTGTAAATTTGGTACTTAGTATTATTCTTCTTAATTATTATTATAAATTTTGTATTTATTATTATTAATTTTATTATTATTATCATTATTATACATAATTAAATTTTTTATTATTATTGTGATTATTAAATTCCTTATTATTAATTATTTTTCTTCCTCTTCCTCTTCTTCTTCTATTATTATTATTATTATTATTATTATTATACGAAATTAATTTCTTATTGTTATTGTTATTATTATTATTATTATTATTATTGTTAACTTTTTTATTCTTATTCTTATTAATTGTTATTATAAATTTTCTCCTTATTATTATTAATTTTATAAATTATTTTTAATTTCATTTTTGTTATTATTATTATTATTATTTGTTATTTATTTATTTATTTATTATTAGTATTTTATTTATTATTAATTATTATACGAATTAAATTTTCTTCTTCTTCTTCTTCTTATTATTATTATTAAATTCTATTTTTAGTATTAATTTTACTTTCCATTATTTTGTATTAGTTAATTTTTCTAGTCCGACTCATGTCAACATTCATTATATAGTTGCAATTGCAATATAAAATAACAATGAAATGATATTAAACTAAAATAAAACATAGGGCTTTAAATTACTAAAAAGTTAGTTAGTAAAACAAAATATAAGTTAGTAAAATAACAATTCGCCTCACATAATCTCAATTTCCATAAAAATTTAGAAAATGTCTTTTAACCCCTGGCTTATAACTATATAAAGAAGCCTTCGCTGCCAACAAAATAAATAGCGAACAAACAACATTACACAACTGCAACCATATAGTCAAGACAATCCTTTTTTATCTTTCTGCATTTCTATGTATACTCAAACTGAAATGAGCCATAACTGTAAAAAAAAATCTAATGTATTTACATAAATTTGTTCAAACAATGTACAATGTAAGAGAACAACCATCAAATAATTCAAATTAGTTGAAGACATAAAGTAGAATAAGAGAACAACCATCATTTGGACTTCTTGATGTTTCTACATAGAAGCTAATGTTTGATTTTGGTTGTGATTTAGCTAGCCTCTTAATTGTATCTTAAATCAATTACATGTAACAAAACTAAGCTCTCTTAACAAAATGTGCATAGGAATTGTATTCTCTCTTTAAGTGGGCGCTGAAGGACGAATGAGAGAAGTGGATAAGTGAGTAGAAGGATAGCTCTCATTTTCTTCTTCACTTTTGTAATGTTTGGTCTTTTGTTGTACTTAATTTTCTGCAGATCCTAAAATGAGGTTGCAATAATCTTACTAACTTAACAAAACGCCACTGGAGTATGCTACAAAACACAACTTAAAACAAAGAAGACAAAATCTAACTTTAGTAAAACAGATAGTTTAAAACAATTCAATCAGCTAAACAGAATTTACATAAAGTTGTGAAATTTTTCTTTAAGTTTGGATTTTGACAAAGCCCTTAATTTGGTGGATTCATGACCAACGTGAGAAAGTTGTATTTATACACAAATATGTCCTTTTCTGGTCAACTCAGTTCTTCCTTTGGGTCCATTACATGACGTCTCTTTCATCTTTTGCACCATTTGGAAGGATATAGCAAATTGCCAGTAAACTTAATGGAAATTTGAAATCAATGGAGCTTGCAGTTGAAGTCAAATGTAAGTCAAAGAACAAGTAGGGTTGTAAAGAGAATTTGACTGGTAATGGTAATGAAGTTGTGCAGTAGGTAGAGAAGTCATAAATGAATAGGAAATAATTGTACTTTTCCTACAACTTTGCTTTGCTTGAATAAAGAGCATCGAGTCCTCTAAAGAACTATTACAAAGTTCAAATGACTTAAGTCTCGACCTTTCTCACTTGTAAAGCCTGTAAAGAAGAATGATCCAAACCGTGATTGCTAGAGCCTTTGAGAACATCCACATAACACCTTGTGTTACTCCCCTGATCACAAATGGCGATATTGAAATTATTGTGGATCACGTGTTATCAGGAACCTACATCGTAAACTCTGTGTGGAAATTCAAGGAATTAGCAATGGATTGTGTATGCAATAACGCTATCTTTCTCTTTTTGCATTTATCCTGTTCTTATTAATTTCTAGATGATACTTCACAGTTTCAAAAACTCAAATTCTTTGCTAAACAAATGTACTGCCAACAACTTGATGAAGATATAAGAAGATAAAATATATATTAGCTGTGAGAATCAAGTAGTGAGAATGATATCGCAAAACAAGCCCTTTTCAAGAGCCTTCCAACTTAAAAGGTTGAAAAATCGAGTGGTAGTGAAGGGAGCTGCAAAGTTGGAGCCTATAAGAGTTACTTAGATTGAACCTGCTCTCAACTCCGAATTACTAAATCTTCAAGTGGTTTTACAAACATTTCATATACCTAACAGTCTACCTAATACATATGTTTACTGTAATCTTACTGATATAACAATTAACCGAACACATCTTACTAACTTGCTCAAAAAGAAGGATATGGCTAGTCCTTGATGTTCGAAGAAGGATCTTTGTCCTAACAAATCTAGAGCCTTCCCTAACTTGCTCAAGAAAAATTTGTCCTTGAAAAGTCAAGCATTACATAAACGACAAATAAAATAGTGAAATCTATATAACATCTAGTAATAGACATTAGGTAGTGAAATGGAGATGGCTACGCAAGTTTTTGTCTTGATTTTAGTAGTGGTATCTCAGATAGAGCTCCCATACATACCTTTAAAAGAGACATGCTATGCTTAACCCACCTCATCTGTATCCAACGTCCAGTACATAACCCAAAATATCTAAAGAATCCTAAAGAAAAAAGAAGAAAAGCATGCGGCCAAGAAGCCAAATCTACCCTGCGCCCCTAACATGAAATAAAATTTGCCTACCAAAAATATAAAGGCAAAACTTAGAACCAGACAAAGAAACATAGATTTTGCCTAATGAACATAATAACAGAAAATAATAATGCCGACAATCGAAATCCAACAAGGAAGAATAAGAAAATGGATTAACGAAACAAAGATACAGCATGCCCGAAAATTATTAGTAAAGCACAAAGCAATAGTAAACATTAATTTTAGGCTTTTCCACCTCCCTTTAAAGATTGAAAGCAAAGGATGAGAACTCAGTAAAATAAATAAATGGGGGAAGAAGACTTACGGATCTGTAGAAGAGCAGAGGTCAGCAACATGTGAAACATTTCCTATGAGGAGAATCACAAGCTTGAAGAAGATAAGCAATGGATGTCGGGAGGGAGGCTCGTCAGACGTCGAAGAAGGAGAAGTTTGGGGAGGGTTAAATTTGTCTTGAAGAAGAACACATTTTTTTTTGTATAAAGGGAAACATAATAAACCGATTACAAAACAAGTTTGGGGAAACAGATCTCCGACAAATCCTCTAATAGGATACGTTGGCACCCAATAGGTGTAATATCAAAATAAGTGACACCAATGTCATAATGTTTTGCCTAAGTGGCGAGTCAGTCAGCGCATCTGTTGCTCTCTCGATAAACGTGTTGATGAACAACAGACCAGTGCTGGGTGAACAGTTTGAGGATACCCGTGACTATAGGGTTGGGAGTCTGGGAGCGGGTGTCCGAAGAAGAGATGATCTTGAGCACCACAAGCGAGTCTACTTTCAATTCTACCCGGTGAAAGCCCAAACTCCAGGCAAGCGAGAGTCCAGTATAGACAGCCCAGAGTTCTCCTGACAACGCAGTGCACCATCCTAGGTTCTGAGTGAAGCCTCCAAGCCTGTTGCCATCACTATCTCGGACGAGGCCACTTGTTGTAGCTGAGAACTGGGCACAATTGCATGCACCATATGTTTTCAGTTTAACCCAACCTGGCGGCGGTCTACTCCAACCGATGAGTTGTTCTTGGCGAGGACGGAATTTGGGGTTTGCTCGGCTCTGCCACTCGGTAGCCTTGTGTATCTGATCTGCAAAAGACAAAATGGCAAAAGTGGGTGAGGGTTGTTGAGCACCGTTTCCAGAACCCAACCTCGAAAACATAAATCGAAAAACAAAGTGGCAGACGGAAATAAAAGCGAAAGTCAAAGTGAGCGAAAATCAACGAAAAACAAATCGGATCAAAAAGCGAAAGAATCGAAAGCTTAAGGAGCCAAAGAAAATCGAAATGGCTCAGAATCAAAGAAAACAAAACGGTTTAAACAAACTGAAGGTCAAATTCTGACATCCGAAAGCGTATACTTTAGAAAAACTAGCGTTGGAAACTCGGGACACACTTGGTCTACGCAATCCAAATCGGTATAATTTTTTTTTCATCATTCAAAAAAATTCAATTTCCTATTTAGAATGCATCAATTCCATAACCTCAATTCATTTGATTCTTCACATTCATATATATCCCATAATTCATCTTTTAACAAATTCTTATTTTTCTTTTCCATAAAATCTCACACATACAAAACTAAATACCA
>JANIJH010000224.1:68321035-68333368 GCA_024520975.1 Erythroxylum areolatum | reverse complement strand
AAACAAATCATCCACAAAGAAAATGTTGGTGGAGGCCTGATATCAAATGCAGAAAATGTGGACAAATTGGACATATGAAGAAAATTTGCAAGTCACAAAATAAACAGGTAAAAACAGTACATCAAGAGGATGAATTATTTTGACATTAAAACTTTGCAGTATCAAAGTCAATAAGAAGTGTTGAATATGTGACTTTAAAACAGTCAAAAATATTATTAGAGATATTATTAAGATAACCATCAAATAAATTAGATTTTATTCTATGTTGGATTAGATTAGATATTATCTTATTTTTAAATTTGAATTAAAAAAAACTGTATAAATAGACAAATTTCTATTCAATAAATATATGATGTTTTACAAGTTTCTATTTAATAAATATATGATGTTCTACGAAAAAACCTTTGCTTTCTCTTCTCTTCTTTCACTTATTATGCTTCATCACCATAAAAACAACATAACTAATGGTATCCCGGGGTGAGCTTTAACATTTCTTCTTTGCCAGGTAGGAATGTTCATGGGACGGGACAGGAGTATGCAAGTTGGATTCAGAATGGAGATTAACGACATAAAATGGAAGCACTTTGAACATCATGCATTGAAGAAACTAAATACAACTGTAATACTCACAATTACTCCTTTTGTGTTATAACTCCTGTTCTAGACTAAGTATGCTAGTTTGCTCAGTTAGAAGATAAACACTACTACTCCATTTAAGTTGTTAAAAGTTTTGACAGGTGACAGGTCCAAAAAACCTACTCCATATGCATTCCGTTTATTCTAAGAGACTGAGTGCCTCCTATTTCTGGAAGGCGTAGATTTAACTTCTTCCGGGTTTGCAGAAGCAAGACTTTCTGATGAATCCGACCCACTATTCTCACCCTTTTCTCCTTTGCGTGACCACATCTTTGTCAGGACCTTCGACTTAAGCAACCCTCTCATTTTGCTACTGATAGCCTTATCTAAGCTATTTCTACCATCTGAACCGCTTTTCTCTGCATTTCCCAACCTCAAGGAGGCTATTTCCTTCTTTAAGGCCTTCAGCTCCTCAACTGTGGCCACAGCATCCCAATCTTCCTCTGGGTTTGGAGTAACTGATCTTGAGCTCCTCATGGACCCGTTATTTAGATACCGGCTGCCTTTTGAAAGGTCAGGAGTGCTGCTGCCGGATAAGGCAGACACCCTGACCTGCTCAAAAAAGAGTACCTGCACCACCACTCGCAATGGGAGCCTGTCATTCTGCACTGCATGCATGCACGCATCAACTGATAGCTTCTTGCAGTCCATTAACTTGCATATTCTCTTCCTCTCACTCTTGCTTATACCTGGATGCTCCTACATCATGGTAAGTGGAACAATACATGTAAGCAACTGCTAAGAAAACCACAAGGAATGGATCTCAGTGGTAATGCTTTGGTTCATGCAAAATGATAATCATCTTTCCTTCAACACATAGCATGTACACTAGAAATTTCTAGCATGTTGATTGAAAAAAAAGAGCAAACAATTTAATCCATTCCTTTCTCTGTGTTCCATAACTTCTTGACACATTCTTACCTTAAGATACGTGTCAATTGCTCGGTAGATTGCATCATGAGCAGGGCGGGGGATTTCATCCACCATTTCAGCCAGCTCCACAAACTTCACTAAGGGTAGATTAGGGTCCTTTGAAATCTCAGCGAGGTAACCGTCAATGAGTTTTGCCACCATGAGCTTCGAAGCATCTGACAGAATTCCTGGTTTTCCTGTTTCCTGAATTTCATGACCTGATGATGATGAATCAATCTCAGGATTTTGATCTCGCTTCAGAAACTCTTCTACGATTTTCTTTACTGTATCAACATCATACATTAAGTTTTCCTCGTCACCAGCCTGTATCAGAAGGTCATGCACAGAAGCCTCTTCCAATTGCTGGCCTATACTCCTTACTAACTGTCCCTTTGTCGCATCTCCTGATTTAACATATGTTGCTGCTTTTAATAACTTCAGCAGAAAGCTACAAGAAACAGTACCTCTCTCACCAGGTAAAAGCCCCACAATTGTATCAACAATTGGTTGGTACTTCACTGCCTCTCCAGACTGAATCAGGCTCTTGCTAAGACCAGGCAACTTTCTATAAGCATACCCTTTCAAAGCTTCTCCAATCACCTCATGAGAGAGAATACTTTTGGTTTTAATTGCCGCAATAACCTGCTTATATAATTCAATTTCAAGCTCACATAAATCCTCTACCCACCAGTCCTTGGGCACTGACCGGTTTCTTATGCCATTTATTGGATCATTACCATTTTCCTCTGCAAGGTTTTTGCGGTTGTAGGTGTAGGACCAGTCAACTTTGTGAACATCAACACAGGCCTTGATAGCTATGGCATCAACACAATTGCTCATTACCTTCAGTTCCTCAGAGAAAGGCAACAATGACTTTGCTGTCTGTAGAACAATAATCGAGTCTTTCCAGCTGCGAAAGATGCTTGAGCTTAGAAAAACATCAATTTTGTAAATAAGGTTGCCCTTCTCAATCGTCTCATGCATTCCAAGGTACTCAGCAGCACATCGAGCAGCAACAACGTTGTAAGCATTGAGGGTTACAGTCATGCCATAGCAATATTTTGAACATACCTCAAAGGCAGCAGGACCACCAGGAATGTCAGAAATATCAATCTCATCACAGTTTTCTGCATTACTAATAGCAACTGACTTTTGCAAGTGCACACTTTTTGACAAAAGAGGGAACTGCAACAAGAGGATCAAAATATGTTAATACTGCATGCATCCATTCCCATGTAAACATTGTTGCTTTACCTACATACATGCAACAAGAACATCTTATGTGCCTAGAGAGTATCAACAGACCTGCGCATTAAACCAACTAACCTGAAAAGCCTGCCTAATTCCACCCTGATTAAACCAAAATGCTAATATTTTATTCAGTTTTCAGGCATTTCTAACCAACTAGTCTGACTTAATGTCATTCATTAAAAGTTTCAACTAGCATTAGATATCACATAGAATGCATTTCATTAATGAAAGAGATACCAAAGACTGATCCACATTATTTAGGAGTTGCAGAACAAAGTAAACAGAGCAGTTGCTTTTATAGGATGACCAACTGCTGTCCTCTATCAAATTTTATGCGAATATTTAAAGTTTGTTTCTTGGAAATGGCAATCCATAGGGAAGCAATTGAGGTAAGGTCACATCAGCTCTCTGCACATATAATTTTTTTTCTTTTTGGGTCAATTTCAGGGTCCAGTGCCTTTACACATAGCATCCTTCTCGTGCTAAATGACAAAAATAGTATGTCAGCTCTCTGCACATATAATGCTTTTTCTTTTTGGGTCAATTTCAGGGTCCAGTGCCTTTGCACATAGCATCCTTCTCGTGCTAAATGTCAAAAATAATATGCCATTTTTAATAATTTGCACTTCAACCTCAAACCAAAAATAGGAAAAAGTACGATTAAGCCTCTCTTGGTTTTACTAGATCTACAAACTCTGTTGATCGGCTTCATAAAATGTCTTCAGAAGGAAAAAAAAAAAAGTGCAAATTTGAAGTCAAATGTGATCCAATCGAGCCCACGCTCACCTCTAGGTGTCAGCCAACCAAGTTGCTTTGGCTTTAAGCCTACAAATGGGTTGGAGGGATTTCATGAAAGGAACAACTGCACATTATGCATCCCATTGCCTGACTTCCCTCTCAGGCCAAAAGGGAAGCCATTGATGAATGGCATTCAATTTTAATCATATATTAAACCCCAAAGATTAGTTGATCATAAAAATAAAATAACGTTCACATTGTTAAGCATTTAATATATTGAAACATCATTGTACCTTGTGCAAGTAAAACTTCACATCCCCTACAATAACAACAATATCAGTTGCTAATTCGCTCGCCACATACCTGCTCAAGAAAGTTATAGTCATTCAGATATGGAGAGGACATAATTTACCAACTTCGATGTATTTAAGAGCAGCCAAAATATAGCAGGAATATACACCAAGCCTTTAACAATTGTAAACACTCCTTTTCCGATCCTTAAATCCTTAGCATTCATTGCTTCAGTTCAAAATGGAAGTGATGCCAATCACTACACTTAATTGTCATCACTTGACACTCTTAAATCAGTTTTTCTCAATGTGTTGAAAGAAGTTTCCAATACCAGATAATTGTATTAGAGTTTATCGATTAGAAGTAGCAAAATCATGGCAAGCTTGCTTCTGAATGCAGAACAGATGCAAGAATATGTACAGAATAGTGGACGAAGTTTCAGGAATGAACGTAAGTGACCAACAACAGTAATTTATGCTTGTAATTAGCACTCTTGGGAATTAAAAAGGCATTGAAATTTAAGCTAGGAATAGAATTGTTAAGTGGTTCGAGTAGATCTTTTCACTTTGCTTGTATAGTGATAAGCAAAAAGAAAATGAAAATGAAGCCAAGTAAGATGTTGCCAGAGTGGCAACACTTGCCTAGTAATGCCCAACAAGTACTAGTGAATAAATGATCAAGCAAAGTCATAGAACTGCTAACCTAGAAAAGAAAACGAAGATATTAGCTGCCTGTCAAATTCCTGATACAAGTTGAACTGGCAGCAGTTCAAGTAACAAACAGACTAAATCGATCCCATACATCTCTGTAGCCAGAACAGGTCCTAAATAAATTAGAGGGAAACTATCAAAAAGAATGCAAGTATGCAGTATCTCAATGACCAGAGAACCTATGAAGAAAAAATTTCACCAGTAACAGAATTATCTGCAAAGAAACTAACAAGCATCAAACATGAAAGTGATAGAAAAGATTCAAATACAACTTCAGCCAAGAAAAAGAGAATCAAGGCCTACAAGGCTTCAGAATAACTCACCTAACGTGGTTTCCATCAGTCTGAAAAGAGTCTGGCTTTGATCCAAGTTTCATATACTTCATTTTAGCCAAAAATACAGCTTTTCCTGTGGTAACTTGAAGCCAACCTTCTGACTACTTAGCTAGCAGAACCTAAACCAAAAAACCTTACAGCTTAAGCTCGACAAGGCACATTCCCAATGAAGCATATACCCAACCCAAACTCAGAGAAAAAATTCCCAAAAGGGGAAAGTAATACCCCAGGGTGTGGGGACCAAATTTCCGAAGGCTAATAGAGTCCCTGAGGTCCAATGAAGTCAGTAAAGATCTAAAGTGACCGAATCTTGACAGCAATCGAGGCAAGTAGTGTGACCAAGAAAGAGAGTAAGGGAGAGAAAAGAGTGCATATGCGGGTAATGTGTATGTATTGTAAGGCTGAGTTTTAAAGGGATAATTGAGTAAGATAGGATTGCGTAATATTATTTTTAACAAAAGGATCTCTTCAAGAACAAGAAAGCCAAGGAAGTGGCTGTTGCCTAGATCGGCGGCAAAGCCCACAGAGCCCGGGCACAATGAATCAGTCCAGGAGACACAGCCAACAGGCGCTCTGCACTAAACAATTCACTGATTACAGACACCCACCAAGCATAAATCTGATTCCACCTCACTTCTTCACCATTTCTTAATCTTTTTCCCCTCTCTGAATACTGTTTTTAGTCTGTGTTTCCTCTTTATTTAAAGACCATTATCAGTGAGACCTCTTGATGAGACTAACTAAAGTTCCAAGTTCCAAACTTGACGTACACAAAAACATATGCCTATATCAAATACTTTTTACCGTTGAAGTTTGAAAAACCTGCAACAGAAAACAGCATCTTGGTATCAGTTGAAGAAACCACCAAAAACGGAGACAATAAGCATCTATCTTTAATTGTTTTTCCAAAAGGCAGAGTATGGGAATAAATGAGAGATAAGCGAAGTAAAGGTGTTAACAGGAATGAACAATCAAACATCAACTACCAATATCACAAATCGAACTGAAATCTGAGGAATCCACCAGAATATAGTCTTACTAAAAAAATCATGAGAACCCACATCATAATAGAACTAAACTAAAGCAACCATCTGACCAACTTGGAAACCAAAGGACATGTCACAAAAGCCACTCTCCGTGTAAAAACGGAACCCAAAACTTCAGTTGTATCCAAATTAACAGAGCCGTGAACAATTCCACCTTACTACCCTTGCCAATATAGATAAACAAGTAACATCAATTAAAAACAAGCCTTTAAGGAAGAAACTAAGAAATGAGTAAAGCACATCAGTGAACAAGTTGGAGATCTCAAATGTCATAGCAATAACACTCGCCTAGCTAGAAGTTGCTTATTAACACTGAGAAAAAGCTAAGCACGAGCCTGGAGAGCCAAACCCATTAACCAAAGATAAAAAAGCTAAAGAGACCGATGACCCAGAAGTGTCCCAAGGAACAGAGCTCTTTTAACTAGCTAAGGAAACCTGAAAACACAATGGAAAATACACAAGCTCACAAATTTTATCAAGGGAGTTAAGAAATGCTTTAGTACGCTCTGCTTGGACTGGTACAGTGTATACTAGTAGTAACAAAACAGATTAAAGGAGGTTCTTTTATATTGTTC
Organism: Erythroxylum areolatum; assembly: GCA_024520975.1. Taxonomy (NCBI): domain Eukaryota; kingdom Viridiplantae; phylum Streptophyta; class Magnoliopsida; order Malpighiales; family Erythroxylaceae; genus Erythroxylum; species Erythroxylum areolatum. The sequence continues at coordinate 68,326,874 of JANIJH010000224.1, read as the reverse complement.
TTGTTTCTTTTTGCTACAACTTTTTTGAAGGAAAGTTGGAGATATCGGTTCAATTTTTTTCGAGGGCATGGAGTTGCACTCATGACTCACCACCTTTGCTCAGTTATGGACTCCAGGACTGACACAGGGCTTGTAGCAATTACCTTTAATAAATGAATCTCCTTTCCTTTCGCTTCCTTTCCTAATTATGACACTTCTCTGCTTCTGAGAGCGACCCCATAAATGAAGTACTACCTTATAGTCAAGATAAAATCCAGCTTCTTTTATTGAAAAATTGCAAGTAACTAGGGACTGAACTGTGACACATTCTTTGTGAAAATGGTGGCAGAAATGAATTCCAAGATGTGTGCTTGAAGACATCATCAACGTTTACCCCTTGTTTGCATGTTAATTTATGGAGTTCAAATCATATCAGATTTACTGATTTTTTCGAGCTCTTTCATTAATCTATAAACCTCTTGGCATTGGTGTTGATTTAGGGTAAAACAAACATATCTGCCATTTTGAAAATCTCTCACTTCGGTATAATGCGAGCCTTATAATGTTTGTTTATACACAATGTCTAATCGTTTAGTTCTTGATGTCCACAACCTCGAAATGTGTAACTTTAAAGGTAATGAATGACGGTTAATCTAAAATGTTAAGCTATAACTAAACTGATTATGGCTTGATTAATGAGTTGGCTGAAATTGGGTTTTAAGCTAACTTCTAAAGTTGCCAGCTTTGAATCCCAGATGCCCAGAATCCCTCCATTCATACCCAAATCCTAAGATCACCATAAGAAACAGCATTATATATTATAAAATTACCAGGAACATTTTGATATCCCCCATTGACACATCCCAACAAAGGTGCTAGATTTCTGTGGCAATTACATGCACCTCACCCTTCACTCCGATACCTTTGAAATAAGACTAAAATGGTATATGAAGAAACTCTTGCACATGATGCTGACTGTACCACTTTTAACAGTACTGCTAGATACCATGTCCTGGACAATATTTTATTGCTTAGCAAACACTTGATTCCTCATAATTCAAAGCACTCTACCAATTTGGCCTAAAAGTCTACGAGTAGTGTGAGGTTTTAGGCAGCCAATTAGTCAACCAATCAACTTAAGAAGAGTAAAATCTGACTTTAAGGACTTAGTTTATTGTGAAAAATAGGTCCTCTTATGTCAAGTTTGATCCATCAACATGCTTTTACCTCGTTGTCTGATTGTTTATGGGAACTTTTCCCTCATCTTTATTCTTTCAAGTTTGGTCAAGTTTGTGTGATATACTTCTGAGATATACCCAATAACTTAAACTTCAGCTAAATGAATTCATGCCCACTAAAGGGTATCCCGCATTTTTAGGGGAATCGAACACCATGTCATCTTAAAATCCTGCTTGTAGCTTAGCCTCCATGTAAGGATCATAACAACGCAAGAAGAAGAACTCACTGGGGACAGTAGGTATCAAACACTAGAAAATCAGATGGATTCCACAGCTGCCTTAAGTTCAAGATCCTGTGATTAAAGATAGCAGATTTAATTAGCCAGCAACTAGTTGCTTTCTGCACTCCTACGGTCCTACCCTCTATTTTAAAGAGCATCCGCATTTACAACTCACATGTGTGTACTAATTAAGAAGGGAAAGAGAGCAGAGTTAACTATTTTGATTGATTATATCTAACAGGCGGCACATGGCCCTAACTAGATTGCTTTTAGACAGAACTGCATTAATCAAATCAACGATACCCTAATGATGATCACCGTCACTCCCCATGTTTAACCTCATAACCAAAGGTCTAGATCACGTCCATTCTGTCATATTTGACGTTGCATGTGTCAATTTTGGGTCTGATGTACCTCTACGCCTGGACCACCACTGTCTAGCATCAGTATATCTCCCCAACACCCCATGTTTTGCGTCTAATGATCTAATCTGCCATTAAAAAGCACATTAGATCAGGAGTTGCATAATTAAAACATTCTAAAGTACAAAAGCAAACACAAGAACAGCCTACTGGAGACGTCGTAATGGTGATAATTATGCATAATCTGCGGAGCTGGCCAACCCAGTGGTCATTTTAGTATGTTATGTGGCATCTATTCTATAATGTGAATACCAGGATAAATCAATCATGAGGTTCGTAGAATCACTACAGGCTTTATATGGTCATTTAACAGGTAATTGTAGATAATCATTACTAGTTATGGCTTGAGAAATCAAGCCTTGTTTTTAGGTCTTTGACGGTATTGGCAAGGGTGATTATATTAACCAAGAAGGGCGGTGTTTGCTTTGTCACTTAGGAAGTCAATTTTAAAATTTAGTTTATAAGTTAAATTGATAAAATAAAAAATTTAAAGTTTAAAATATTTAATTAGTATTAAATTATTATTAATTAAATAAAATTTAAAAATTATTCTTATTTATTTTAAAATTTTAATTTTAATTAAGAAATTATTAAATAAAAAATTAATTGATTTATTTTAATTTATAAAAATATTAATTTACAAAATTAACCAATTAATTAATTAATTTTTAATAATAAAAATTATAAACTAATTTTTAAAAAAGTAAAACAATTGCATATTTGATTTAGTACTTAGGTGAAATTGTTCTCTAAAGCTGTAGCTGGAGAGTAAGTTGAATCTTTGAAGTGCGCCAGTTTGACCCCCCCTGTGAGATGGTGCTTTCGAAAAAATGTGCCCACTTGCCTACTTTTGGGATTTTCTCTAATAAAAAAAAGTTCCCTACAAATTGGTATTTTGCAAAAAAAAGGAGTAACACGATGAAGTCGGACCGAACCGATTGGTTCGACTGGTGACTGATCGATTATCTGATTCGGGTGATCCGTAAAAATTGTTCCTCAATTAAATCAGTGAAAATCGGTAAAAAGTCGGTCAATTGATCAGTTGAACCGATCATTGGTTTAATAATTTTTATTATTTTTTATCATTTTTAATTATTTTTATATTATTTAATATTTTTATTTTTTAATATTATTAATATTTTATATAATTAAATATAATTATTATATAATTATAAGATTACACTGATTTAATTGATAATTAAACCGATTAAATTGGTCAAATCACTCATCAGTAAAACTTCTAATTTAATGTCCAATATGAATTTCAAAGGTTATTACGAAGAATGAAATTAATCAAAGGCAAAAGCGTAACAGTGTCGTTCGGCTACCGGCGGCGCCAGCTATGTGTAGGATTAGCAGAGAAGTATGGGTTAAGTTTTTGAGGTGAGGGCAGGCGTGTACTATGAATCAGAACATAAAAGTACAAGGGAAATGATGGTTATGGCTTGGATGGTAAAACGCAAAAAAGCCTATTTAAGAGTTTGAAGAGGTAGGCTGCCATCTCTGGCCCAAATTCCAGAGTCTGATTCAAGCTGCTCCTCCTGTGCCAGCGACCCTTATTTGGTGCTGTAAGTAGTAGAGCCTAATAATAATTATAATTGATATAATAAATTATCATTTAGTTCTCGTATAATTTCAAAACTATTAATAAAAATATTTAAAATGTAATAATTGATTATAATAAAATATCAGATAATAAGAGCACCATAAGTCCATAATAATAAGAGTTCATTACTACAAATTCAACAAAGTAGAAGCGAAATCTAAAAAAAATATATTTATATTTGCAAGACTTATATTTAATATTTCATGCTTAAAATTTATCTCAAGTATTAAATAAGAGTTAAACTAAAAATTAAGAGAAAGGGTAAAAAACCTAAATTTTGATTCCACAACATATTCCCTAAATCATATTGGCTCCAAATTTTCTTTAGTACAAAATCTTCATTATTAAATGGAATCTCATTAATATTATTATTCAAATTTAATACATTAAATAATATGTTATTACTTTTTCATTTAAAATAATCTTCCAGTTCACTCTCATATGTAAGATTTAGTTCATTTAAAACTCAAGCCGCAAAGAGATTGATATAATCAAGGTAAATTTGATCAATAGAACTACATATTTTATTAAAAGTTATAGTAAACAAATAAAACTTTATTATTAAATTATTAAAAAATCATAAGAAATTATTTTCAAATTAATAATGATAATAATTTTTTTTCTAAGTTTCAAGTTCTATAGGACAAATAATAGATCATTAAACCTCTTATATTCTAGTTTATTTCGTCTTTTTAAATGGATGTAATGTGCTTTAATTGTTTTCATACTAAGTTATACTTACACATTGATTAAGAATCCAAATTATAAACCCTTAAAATTCTAAAACACTAGTCTAAATTAGTCTCACTAAGTAATTGAAAGATAATAAAAGTAATCATATAAACAAAATAAAGTGATAATTATTTTAAAACCCTAATCCATGATGAAGAAATGTATATTTGAATTAACTTTGTTTTTTTGACATATTGCAATTGATATCCCAAAATTACCAAATGCTTCTTTGTATACCTATATATGTGAATTGAGTAGGACTTATATATCATGTCATTTAAAACAATTGTTTTGATGGTTAAGAGTATTCTCCTATCAACTTTAGTCTTCTTTGAGAAACTTGATATAAAATAGACACACAGATTGAGAAATGCACCAACAACAAACAACAAACAACAAAGGGCAAAATTATTTTTCCTGCCTCTTACTAATAACTACAAAATAAAGTATATACAATTAAGACATATTTTCATATTAGCCTTGATTGTTACCTTCATCCTGTCTACAGCACCGTAAAAAAAACTTATTATTGACTTTTGATCATTATTAGCAAGATGAAGTACTATCATTAAAGGTTCATAAACTTAACACAAACTGACATTATGACTATAATGCATGATCTTCAAGTATAATTCTAGAAACTTTCATTCCAGTAGTAGATTTGACATAACTAAGATGTAATTCACTTATTATTTATAAATACTTGTCTCAACTCATTCATTTGAATAAGGTACCAAAGTTATAAGAAATTAGTTGTAAAACATGTAATAATAGGATGCTATAATTTTCTACCATTTGTAATGCCTTGTTACTTATAAAATTTAGTATCCAATAATGACTATAAATGAACTTAGTGATTTTTATCACTTTTTACATAGTCTCATCAATGATAATAGATAATCTACATTCTTAATATTTTTTAATGTCAGATTAATACAATGTATAGCATAACGAGAACAATAGAAAGAATTACACATGTTTTATAACCTCTTCCAACTACTTTATAAGTAGCATCATTATCAATAATAAATTGTACAATATTTTTAGGTCCAATATTATTCACAACTTTATTAAATATCTCTAACAAAGTATTATCATTTCTTAAAAGACCCAATGTATCAATTGATTTCATAAAAATCGTCCCTTTAATGTAATAAACCAAAAAAATCATTATGAACACCAATAAGTTTCTCACATCCTTCTTCTTTTGCCCAAAACTTTGTATTTAGTTATCAAAGTTACTTAGAAGATTACCTTTATAGTTATCAATTGGAAGAGTTTTAGCTTTTGAATCATAAGAAGGAATAACATCTACCATAAATTGGTAATAGTAATTTTGAACAACATTAAATGACACACCTACATCACATTACGATTTAGTCATTGCTATTTTCACATTATAAGTTGCTTCTTTGGATTATAATGCACTTTACATAGAAAGTTTAACTCCAAAACTTATTCATAGAGTAAAAAAGTTAGGCAGTTATTGTAACATCTCATCACCGATGGAAAGGGGGTAAATTGGTAATTTAGAATGGGTTACGAGTGTGTAAACGTATCTCGACACGGTCATGCCTAATATGACCTTCATATATGCATAAATTGTAATTTTTGTAAATGCACATGATTGTACATGCATTC
>JANIJH010000224.1:68172732-68246999 GCA_024520975.1 Erythroxylum areolatum | reverse complement strand
ATAAAATGATTTGTACAATAAGTGCTAAAGGTGATTGCCTTTAGAGCACTTCTCTAATAGTACTTGTTTGCTTACTACGTGTTTCGTCACCTAGCATTATGATAGGATCTCCCTTAGTTAATTGTTCCACTTTGGCATCTCAGTCTTAGAGTACTAATAGAGTAGAGTAGGGGATCATGGTGGTCGACCCAAAAGCCGTTATTGTCGTCAATAGGGGCATACTAAGGATAAATGTTATAAATTGCATGGTCAACCTTGAGCTGCTAATGTTGTTTATACTAATCAGTCTGACCCTTAATCTGAGTCCTCTACTTAGCCACCGTTGACTTTTACTGGTACTGATTATGAAGAGTTTCTCAAGTATCAGACAACTAAGCAGTCTCCTCGTCCGTTGCTTCGATAGCTCATTCAGGTAATTCCATAGCATACCTCACTAATTCTTCCCTTGGGTACTTGACTCCGGTGCTTGTGATCATATTTCTGGTAACCCACATTTACTCTCTCACTTTACTAACACTACATCTTTTCCTACTGTTACTTTAGCTAATAGGACTCAAATAGTTGATAAAGCTATGAGCTCTGCTCAACCACTTCCATCCTTGCATTTAGAATATGTTCTTTCTGTTCCTAATTGCCCCTTTAATCTTATATCTGTCAGTAAACCTACAGGATCTTTAAATTGTTCCATCATTTTTAATAAAAATTCTGTCGTTATACAAGATCGAAGCACGGGACGGACAATTGGCACGGGACATAAGTCACAAGGCATTTATCATTTAAATCTACCTCCTTCACCTTCAACATGCACTTTCTCAAAATCTCCTATTATAATTCATAATTGTTTGGGTCATCCTAGTTTGTTGAAGCTTCAGAAGATGGTGCCTAGTTTACCTACTTTATCTTCCTTATATTGTGAATCTTGTCAGCTTGGAAAACATTCTCAAAGTTCCTTTCCAAAATGTGTTAATAAATGGGCTACATCCCCTTTTGAGTTAATTCATTCAAACATTTGGGGTCCTTTTTATGCCTCTTCTATTTTAGGATTTCAATATTTTGTTACTTTTATTAACAATTATTCTCATTACACTTGGTTATTTTTAATGAAAGCTCTTTCAGAATTATTTTCCATTTTAAAATCTTTTTGTGTGAAAATTAAGATACAATTTAACACTGATATTTATATGTTAAGAAGTGATAATGCTCGTGAATATTTGTCCATTCCCTTCACTCAATTTATGCCTTCCTAAGGAATTCTTCATCAAACCTCATGTGCTTATACTCCACAACAAAATGGGATTGTTGAACATAAGAATAGACATCTCACCGAAACTGCCCGTATCTTGCTTTTACACAATTGAGTTTCATCATAATACCGGGTAGATGCTATCTTAATTGTATGATTCTTGATTAATCACATGCCTTTGTCTAGTCTATAGAATTAAATACCCCATTCCATCTAGTTTCCTAATCAGCCATTATTCTCCCTTCCACCATGAGTCTTTTCTTGCACATGTTTCGTTCATATCTTTTCCCCTAGTCAAGATAAATTGTTATCTAAATCTACCAAATGCATTTTTCTAGGTTACCCAAGTCTTCAAAAAGGTTATAAGTGTTATTCTCCATCAACACTTCTTTATTTTGTTTATGTTGATGTTACATTCTTTGAATCTTCTCCATTCTAATCATCATCTTCAAAAGATATCACATTTATCATTGAGTTCCTTCCAATGCGTTCCATTACAAATGTTCCTTATGTTGCCCCTCTTTCTAATCCTCCTTTAGAGTCTGTCTAGTGTTCACATCTTAATGAATACTCCTCTCTTAAGAATGGTACTCTTCCACATCGTAATAACGAGTTTGATCCTGATAATGAAACCCCTGTAGAGGCTCCTATTGATTCAGTTCCTACTCTGTATTCCTCACCTATTGTAGTTCTAACTCTTGAAGATCAGCTTCCCATTGTCATTAGTAAAGGTACACGTTCCACTCACAACCCTTATCTTATTTATAAGTTTCTAAGTTATCATCGTTTATCACTATCATATTTTGCTTTCGTATCCACCCTCTCTTCTGCCCCTATTGCTTCTAATATACATGAGGCCTTTAGTGATCGCAGGTAACCTCAAGCAATGGTTGAAGAAATGATTGCTTTGCATAATAATGATATATAAGAGTTAGTTCTATTGCCTTTAAGTCATTTCATTGTTGGTTAGTACTGGATATATACGGTCAAAATTGGTCCGGATGGTCAAGTTGATCGACTAAAGGCATGTTTGGTGGCTAAAGGGTATACACAGACTTATGGGTTAGATTATTATGAAACGTTTTCTCTTGTCGCCAAAATGTCTTCTATTCATTTCTTTTTATCTATGGTTGCCATTTGCCAATGACCTCTCTATCAACTGGACATTAAAAATGCCTTTCTCTATGGTGAGCTTGAGGAAGAGATTTATATGGAGCAACCTCCTGGATTTATTGCGCAAGGGGGGTCTAACTTAGTGCGTAATCTTCGTCACTTTTATATGATTTGAAACAATCTCCTGGTGCTTGGTTTGGATGGTTTAGTCGTATTGTTCAAGAGTTTGGTATGATTTAATGTGAGTTTGATCATTCTGTCTTCTATAAATATACATCATCAGAACAATATGTCTATTTGATAGTCTATGTGGACGATATTGTCATTACTAGAAGTGATCAACGTGGGATTGAACAATTAAAAACACATCTGTTCCATGATTTTCAAACAAAAGATTTGAGTTTACTCTGATACTTCTTTGGTATAGAAGTTGCTCAGTCTAAATCTGGTATTGTACTCTCCCAAGGAAAGTATGCATTGGATATTCTAGAAGAAATAGGAACGTCAGCCTGTAGACCTATAGACTCTCCTATGGATGTTAATTCAAAGCTTTTACCTTATCAGGGGGAGCCATTTACTGATCCTGGTAGATATCAAAGATTGGTAGGAAAACTTAATTATCTTACCATCACATGACTTGATATTTCTTCTCTATTAGTGTTGTTAGTCAATTTCTACAAGCTCTATGTGATAATCATTGGGATGTAGTCATTCGAATTTTGAGGTACATTAAGGGTGCACCAGGAAAAGGATTATTTTATGAAAACATGGGTCATTCACGAATTATTGGATACTTTGATGTTGATTGGGCAGGTTCTTCATCTGATAGGCGTTCTACTTCAGGCTTTTATGTTCTTGTCGGAGGAAATCTTGTATCGTCGAAAAGTAAGAAGTAAGATGTTGTTGTCATATCGAGTACAGAAGTAGAATATCATGCAATGGCTCTAGCAACTTGTGAGCTTATTTGGTTGAAGCAACTAGTTTATGAGTTAAAATTTGCAGAAATATCACAAATGAAGTTATTGTGTGATAATTAAGCTGCTCTCCATATTACTTCTAATCTAATATTTCATGAAAGAACCAAACGCATAGAAATTGATTGCCACTTTATTCGAAAGAAAATTTTGTCTGATTGCATCACTACTAGTCATGTCAGTTCAACCAATAAACTAGCAAACGTCTTGACCAAATCTCTCAGAGGTTCTCGTATTGAATTTATATGTAACAAGCTTGGTGCATATGATTTATATGCTTCAGCTTAAGGGGGAGTGTTGAGTTGTATATAGCTGTATAGTGATAAAATAGGAAGTTATTTACTGTTATTGATTGTGTTTCCTATTGTAGGACTAGGTATCAATTATTTATGCATGTATTTTTCATCAAAGTGTATACAATAATAATAAGATTTCTTTGAGTTTCATAGTGGTTATAATTGAAATTCTTAGGGATGGGGTTAAAGTAGTGGTTATCCAAATTATGGCAAATGCTTTTCTGAGTCATTAGGCATTGGGAACTTTTCCTTCTAACCTCTTCTTTTTTCTTTTTAATTTGTATTTGTTTCACAATAATATGTTGCATGGGAGATGCCTAAATGTATTTAAATGTATATGTATATATATAGTTATATAAATATATCAAAACTCTACATTAATTATAAAATAAAAATTAATGTTAGAGTAAATAAGGTTTAAAAGTATATTTTTGATGATAAAAAATATATTTCTCCTAATGTTTTTATCACCATCTTTTGTGATATTAATAACTTAATATGTGAAAGTTTCAAGTTCAATGAAAGAGTAAAGTGAATAAAAAAGTCAATTGAATCAATTAAACAATCGAACGATGAGGAGATTGAAAAAAGTGGAGCGCATATGCAATTTAAATGAAGACTCAAGAATAAGAAAGAATCAAATAGATTCAAATTTAAACAAATGTTGTAATCCTTCTAGTAACCTTCTCTTAATCATTTTGATGAATTAGAGATGTAATAATTACATAATTATTTGCATATAAGTTATAATGTATATATTCCTTAATAATCAAAAGAAAATTTATTTTGATCTAAAAATACTCTCGTAAATTTATTTTGATCTAAAAATACTCTTGTTCTTTTAAAAAAAACTTTTAAAACTTTTGATTTAATTTTTTATCAAGTTTTTATCAAAGAAGTATATTTGGATCCTTAAAAGAATAAAACTTCGAAAAAAATTATTTTCAAGTGCACTAGTCGATAAATCTAGGTTAATAGTCAAGAATATTAGACTTTTAGATATACTGATCGACCAATATAGGTGAGCGATTAACTAATACCTCTTGATTTCTTGCACAAGAATGAAACATTGAAAAAGAGATCGTTACTTTTAAAGAGTCATTATCTAAGTGCTATGGAATGTAAGGATTACAAAATTGATTAGTATGCTTAGAGTTCAAATGAAAGGAATAAGATTGAGTATACTCATAGAAGTACATCAACCAATGCTAAAATAATTTTTTTGAAAAGAAATCATTTTTATAATGATAGGTCATTACCTAAGTTGTCGTATAAGCCTATATATTCAATTTTAGACATGAAGACTTTTCTGTTCATCCATCATCATCTAGGTCTCAAGATAAAAACAAATTTCATGTATTTATATATGGTTACATTACAAACGTAGAAGACTTAGTTTACATGATAAAATTAGGCATAACTTTGTTGCATAGTCACACCAAAAAAACTATGTAATGTTCTTCTCATTCATATAGGCATCTTTATTACTAAAAAGACATGAAACAAGCTCACATTGCTATATGTCTCATTATAAGCATACAAGTATGATGTTTTCTCCCATTTAATATAGTTCATAATTCTATTAAAGATGTATAAGAATTTTTATTTATATGCAAGGTATTTTTATTGCATAAGGGGAGCTTTTAATTCTTCATATATAAAAGAGAGTATTATATCACTTGTATCATCTATCAAATGTTGTAAAATGTGTATAATTCAAATATTTATAGACTTTTTCATTTGGCACTCATTTTCAATTCTCATCACGTGAGATATTATTTTTGCAATGATATTATATATATGTGTATGTGTGTATATATATATATATATATAACAATGTTTGTTAAGTAAACAAAAAAATAAGGATTAAAAAAGGTTTGAGAACTAATCCCCAGGGACCTAATTCTATGTCAATACCACCTAAAACATATTTATTTCTTTTCCTTTAAGTCAATATCAAGTGGCATTAAATGAATATCAATAATCAATATCACCTCTATGGATACCAAATAAGAAACATCAATACTATCTTAAGTGATTAATTTCAAAAGGAAATTTCTAAGAGCCCCCACATGAGCCAAGTAAAGTGTTGTGTACGACTCATGTATATAGGTGCACAATCACGGAGTACTTCAAGAAGAAAATTGGTTGTCTTATTTGAAAATATATTTTTGAAAGCTTTGAAACTGTTAAAGGATTCTAGAACATGTTATAATCAGTATTAAACAAAGGGAGATTCCAGTTGATGTTTTGACGATAATAAAATATGAGTATTATTAATGACTTTATTATTTGGATGAAAAGTAATAAAAGAATAAGATGTAACCATAAACTCAAGAAGATAATCCATGAAGTTGATAAATAAAAATTAAAGTTTAAAACTATCAAAGAACAGATCACGACAAGAATAAAAGAAGATTAAGGCATATCAAGGTCATTCTATATTTTGCAATGTTAATTATGGTCTCATTTAGTTAATTTGATAATCTTAAAGCCCCATTATATATAAACATTTTAACCTACTTCATTACATTAGTCTTTTCATTGAAGCTTTTATTCTTAAAGAAAAAAAACTTTTAATCTTTCAAATATTATTTTGAAGGCTATTTTGGAACTTTTTTAAAATTATAATTGGTTTTAAAAAATAAGTTTTATGATTTAAAGTTGTTAAAATCATATTTTTGGAGAATTGGTTAACCAATATAGGTTAGTTGTTGATTAATATAACTTAAATATGTAATAAGTGAGTTTGTTGACACATTGATAGAATAATATGGTGATGTGGTTAACCAATGTCCTTCCAAAGGACATAATGGTTAACCAATATGGTTGAGGAGCCGATTAATGTGAAATGACTAGCAAATTTTACGTATTGAATGCACATTGATTGATTATAAGTTGTGTTAAACTTTTAACTTTATTGTTTATTGGCATAATGATCATTTTTGAGATATTAATCAACCATTAAGACATATGATTTAATTGATATGTCCTTCAAATAGCCCCTCTACACTTATAAAAATCATAGATAATGAACAATCTCCAAGCTAAAGGAAGAATTATAACCTTAAAATAAAATATTAACTTCCATGAATAGTAGGGTCATGCACATCTTATTTTATATATTAGTAAGAAATAAAATTAATACTCTATATGTGAAATGGCTATGAAATTTAACATATATTAAAATTAAACATGAAGGTAGAAATTAAGTTAAATAGTAAAGTGAGAATATTAACCCACTAGTCTGAACTGCTTCAAATAAGGCATGATGAAAGTATATCTAGTGTATTATTAGATTTATTAATATAACTAATGATCTTAAGAGTCTTGGAAAAACCTATACTAATGTTGGAATGGTAAGAAAGTTGTTAAGAGTACTTTCAAAGATGCGTAAAGCTAAAGTGATGATTATATAAGAAGTCAAAGACCTAACAACACTATCATTTAAAGGAACTCATTGGATCCCTTCTTACATATAAAATGAGACTTTAAGAGACAAAAAAAATGCTTCCAAAAAAAGGACCTAGCATTCAAAGTCTTAAGGAAGGAATCCAGTGAAGAGGAGATATCTACAAGTAGAAGTGATGAAGAAGACGTTACCATTATCACTAGCAAATTCAAGAAGTTTTTGAAGAGAAAGAATTTCTCCAAACCAAAGGAATTCATAGAAAGTAAAGAGGATTTAAGATGTAAATCCTTAAATATTATTGTTTTGAATGTAGAAAACGTAGCTCCTTAAAGTCAACATCCTTTACTTAATGATATGATAAGTTTGGAAAAACTATAAGAAGGAGAAGAAGACAAAAACTATAAGAAAGCACTTAAAGTCTCAACTCTGATGACATAATTGAATCCAAAAAGAGCACTTAGAAGGAGAGATAGCTAATATGTGCTTTGATGAGATAATACAACCCTTATTCATATGATAGCGATTTGACATATGATAAGCTAGTCAGATGTTTAAAAATCATAAGTTAAAAAAGAAGAATTATATTCCCAACTCAAGGAAATTTAAAATAGTCAGATGCATGCATAAATGAAAGTGAAAGGATAAAAAATTGAATTACCTAGCATTAAAGCATTTAAAAATATGATCATTTATGAAAACCATACATAGACGCATTAAAGCATAAAAATGAGACATTGAAAAATCATATCAGTTTTTTCAATGATTCATTATCCAAATTTGCTACGAGTTTCAAAGAATTTTAGTAATAGGCATAAGAATGGTCATACTTATAGAAATGCTTCCAACGGTAAGACCACATTTGTTGAGGGAGAACACAGGGCAAAGTGAATAGCCTAAGATAGAAAATGAGCATGATACATCTATACCTAAACCAACACATGTATTAAAAATGCACACTAGACACCGCATAAAAAACAAACCTCATGCTTTCAGACATGGATTTATACTTAGGTATAAAGTTCAATACTCTTAAGGAAAGAATAGACGTAACTTTTGTGATAATATCTAAACCTACTTGTACCCATTTAAGCTCCAGAGAAGCATACATCAAGCCTGTATTCATAATAGGTATCATACATATAATTATGAGAGCTCATTTCACTACCCTGAAAGAACATTCAACATTATTAGTATCCAAAGAAAGATTCCTCATTATCCATACACACATAGAAGTCCAAGCAATGCATTTATGCATCATAGATTCCTCATTATCCATGCACACATAGAAGTCCAAGCAATGCATTTATGCATCATTGTAACCTGTAAAAGCATGGGTTAAAAATTGGGCTTCTCTTCATACTAGTGATGTTACTGTTTGTTCCTAAAGTCAAATCAGTTTTGCTTTTCCTTCCACCAATGATATTGGAGTCCAGATCAGGCCCGAGTTTACTGAGCCTCAAGCCCTAATTGTGAAAATCTATCGTCCGTTCAGTTCATTGAAAAATCAAATCACACAACTCAAACACAGAGCGAAGAGATTCCACAAGTCTCTTTGGATGGCAACCTCTCTGCTCTCTCCAGTCTTTGCTCCGACGACAGAACCGCTCTCTGTTGGCTTCCCGAAGTCTTCTTTTCTCCCCACCACCACCTTCACCAATCGGATAAAGCTGCCCGGGTTTCAAAGGAGATGCTACAGCTACAAGTCTCCTTCTGCTTCTGGAAAGTCTCTGGACCATATTCCCAAGCAGTTCAGACAAGAGAATCTCAAGGATGGATGTATGTCTCTGTGTCATATCACACTTTTACGCAGTGCCTATGTGCTCTGTCTTCGAATTTATCTGCTTCCTTGATTGGTTTTTCGATGTGGAAACTGTTTTAGAAATTTTCTTTTTGTGATTGTTTTGGGGTTTATGTTAAGAGTTAAGAGTAAGTATTTGTTGTTTGTTAGGTTCCGAATTTGGTGGACCTGAGAGGAACAAGTTTTAAATTTTAAGTTACGTCGGGTTTGGCGCAACATTTAGATGCTGTGTCTGGGTGAATTTGTTTCCAGACTAATGATTCCGATGGATTATTTGGTGATTCAGAGAAGGGTTTTCTTTTTTTTTTCAGTCCTTGTTGGATATGGCCTATGGGGAATATTTGTTGCACGCTTTAGGTATTATGTGCTGCAAAGTGAAATTACTTTGTTAAGCGCATTGAAGGGAGTTCTTTTGTTATAAGATTATTCCTAAACTGAACTGCACTGCACAACCTATGCTTTTTTATTCAGCTTTATTTCTGTGGTTGTGTATAATGAAGCGTCTTTTGTCTAACTTGTTTTGTTTCCAAACCTTGGTATTGCTTTTCATTCAGCAAGGGTGTTAGATGGTTCAGGTTCTAATTCCTTTTTCTTTGTATCTTTGTTTTCAGTGATGGAAAACTACAAAAATGTACCCCGACATCTTTATGGTCTGACTCCTTCACAACTGGACATGTTCATGACTGAAGATAATCCAGTCCGCAGACAGGCAGAGCGTGTTACAGAGGTTCTACAATTTTGAGAACTCGTTTAAATAATCTATAAAGCTTGGTGATGATTTGGTAGCTAGAAATTGTATATTCATTAGCATTATTTATTACTTCTTAGAGATTGACATATTTATAGGATATCAATCTTAGTCTGCATAATCAGTCATTGGTACTGTCCTTTATTTTGACAGGAAAGTATCTCAGCTAGAAGGAACTATTTGGATTATGGAGGGATGTATACGTTGTCAAGCATGAACGATAAGAGTCCTGCAAAATACAGTATGAGTGTAAGCATGTATCGAGGAGGAGGAAGAGGATATGGAAGACCAAGATCTGCTCCTCCTGATTTGCCTTCTTTGCTCTTGGATGCCCGCATATGCTATCTAGGAATGCCTGTGAGTATTACAGCTATTCCCTGATTTAATTAAGCCATTGATTTGACACTTTTAGCCATCTTTTTCTATCCAACTTGTAATGTTTTATTATTGACTGTGAATTCTTACAGATTGTGCCAGCAGTTACTGAACTTCTCGTTGCTCAATTTATGTATTTGGATTATGAGGACTCTTCAAAACCTGTATACTTGTATATAAATTCTTCTGGGACACAGGTTGGAGCTGGATTTATTCTAATTTCCTTCTTTCTTTTGGTGTAATGCTTTGTTTGTCTGTCCTCATCTGCATTCACTAATATGTTTGGGCCTATTTCTGTGTTTTCTTATAATTATTGTTATAGAATGAGAAGATGGAGACTGTTGGATCTGAATCTGAGGCATTTGCCATTGCAGACGCTATGGGTGTAAGTATTATTATCTGTATGCAGCTTCTACTTTCTTGCACTAAACTTTATAAGGTTGATAAATATTTCGTGGAGTAGCATTTTTGCTTCCATTTGTCTGATAATGTTGCCTTTTGTTATTCCATTAATACTAACTTATCTAGTCTAGCTTTGAGTTGATTTCTTCTTTACACTTCGCTTTTTTGTGGTGATAAGTACTGTTTATCAATGGCAAATCAAGTTCATTTTTAAGTCTCCATTATCCCGTTATTTCTTCCACAATTTGATTAAGTTGTCCCTTTATACCAGCACCAAGAGGTTTATTGTAGATGTCCCAAAGTAAACTTAAATGGTGTTAATCTTAGGTTCAATAGTTGCACTTTAGCTTTTGTAAAATTACTTCAATCTATTTTTCAGTTCTATGATTCCTTTTTGTAGCAATATAAATCTGATCTCAGTTAAAAACTGCTGCAGTCATGCGGCTCTTTTCCTTGTCAGTACTCCATATTATGTCATGCAGCCAGCTTAATCAAAGTTCAACGCAATCAATCTGCAACTCTGGCTTTGAGCTTGTGCATTTGACCCGCAGGGCCATGCTTCATGGCAGATACATTTCTCTGTATCCTGCTTCATTCCTGACTCTGCATTTGCATTACTATATCTGCGATATTTTGTGCAACTGAATTTTGTTTTAATTTGACCTAGACTTTGTTGTCATGCACTATATAATGCATTTCTTCATTTGCAAAGGAGAGGAGTGTAGATATTTTCTTTTCTGTTCATACTTAAATGGAATTGCTTAATTGCTTAAGCCTGTCCTAAGGATATCTTTTTTTATTTTCTGAAGTACTGCAAATCAACGATCTACACTGTAAATTGTGGCATGGCATTTGGTCAAGCAGCAATGCTTCTCTCTCTTGGAGAAAAGGGCTATCGTGCTCTGCAGCCAAACTCATCTAGTATGATCCCTTTTCTTTCCTTTAAACTTCGTAAGATTACAATTGATTTACTGGATCTTGTTGCATTTTAGCAAGTAATAAAGATTAGAATTGATTTACTGGATTGTGTTGCATGTTAGCAAGTAGTAGAACACTGGTGTTTCTCCATGTACGTCCTTTTATTTTTTTCATGAATTTAATTTGCTTTCATTTATTAGAACAAGTTTGCAGCTGGATAGCCGACAATTCTGGAGTAAATTTTAGAAATAGTCACAACATAATATTTCAAACTTCAGAGTCTATGATTAGAAAAATCTGGTCATTTAATCATATAAGAAAATCACTCAAATGAAAACAAATTATAAGCTGATGTCTCTGTTGTAAGCCAGCATGGTATGAGAATCAAACAACTTGGTCATGGACAGTGTGAAACTATTTTAAAGAACCTTTCAATCCAAGAGTATTATAGATATTGATTAATCCCATTGGTAGAATTTGTGATTATTATACAAATATGAAATTATTGACATATTTACCAACATGTTTTTATATTGCAGCAAAACTTTACCTTCCTAAAGTCAATAAATCAAGTGGACCTGTGATTGATATGTGGATCAAGGTTTGCTCTTTCTGCCTCTATCTCTGGCTATAGTTTCCCGTTTTCTTGTCTGATAATGAACCTTTTATCAGGCCAAGGAACTGGATGCAAATACCGAGTATTACATTGATCTATTGGCCAAAGGAACGGGAAAATCAAAAGAAGAGATTAGTAAAGACATCCAGCGACCCAAGTATTTCAGCGCCCAAGGAGCCATAGACTATGGTCTTGGAGACAAGATTATTGACTCCAGTGATATTGCATTTGAGAAGCGGGTAAATGCAGTCATCATATCTTTGATTATGTATCTTGTTAAACTATGGAGCTCTCTGCATATTGGGATTGACCCTTTTGATATACAGGACTATGACGCGATGCTTGCTCAAAGTAAAGCCATGAGGGCTGCGGCAGTTGGTCCAAGAGCAGCTCCTTCAGGTTTTAGGTAACTAGAAAGGCATTGGAGTCCCATGATTATAGTATGAATATAGACTTGGATGTCAAGGTTGCTACTTTTATCTTGGTGGTGGGGTGGTTGCCCTATATACAAAGTGTAAAGTTGGCAAGGTTGGATTGTGTTAAAACTTACATGTAGAACAGGATATTAGTTATTGTTGTAATGCAATGGACAATAGCACGTCCTTCTCTTCACTGATATGTGTATGTGCAATTCCTTGTTTTCAACAGCCTGTATTTAGGGGTCTTGTATTGGTAAAATGGCCAGTTACTGCAGTCGGAAGGAGGTTCTACGCTAAAAAGCCAAAAAGATAATCAAGATAATGTCATAACTGTCAGCCTTACAACACTGAGGATTCTTCCATTAGAGGCATAAAATTTAAGATCATGAACACACCGAGAAAGGCAAAAACTGAATGAAAATGACTAGAGATAAATACAACTGACTAAAGCAATCACAGAGTGACCTTGGAACTCGAAGCATAATGGGACATGGCATCAACTATCACTTCAAATTGAGAAACAAATAAATTTCTCTCCTACTAGAAACGAAGTCAGTCTTGCACTTTAAGTTTACCCAGCTTCACAAGAATATGAAGCCCATACACATTCACGAAGTACCGCACATGTAAGCACTATAGAACAGAGGCTCAAGGAATTTTGTTATGCAGGGGGGGTTGGGTACACTTTCGGTTTTGGCTTCACTTCAACTTCATTTACACTCCGCACAAAGATGGCATCTGGCTCATGACTGCAAGCAATATAGAAGTGGGATAATTAGGGTCACCATGAGGGGGAAACAACTAAGATGAAAACATACAAGGCTTAAGTCCTTACGGTTTATCTCCCTCCTCAAATGTGTAACTTGACGCCACAGCCAACAGACGACCGTCTCTGCTAAACGACAGTGCAGCAATGCTGGATGGGTACTTCGAGTACTGGAGAAATTCACACAAACGTTAAAAGAAGAATAAGAAAAAGTCTTTGTTGAAGTTAAAACTGCAGATAATTACTTTTAACTAATCACCTGATACAATCTCTTTTTGTTGTTGCCATCCCATACGTTTACAAAACCATCACAACCTCCAGTTGCAAATGTACCATAGCTACAGGTCAAATTTTAGGAGAATAAGCACACATAGATGGAATTGTTTCATTTTAAGCACATCAAGAATATTCAAGCCTGTAAGTTGAGAAACCAACGCCAGCTAGACTCTAATGAACTCATCGTGCCTTTACTGTCTAGTAAGGATTTATACTGGACTTCAGTTAACATTTCCTATATCAGAAATCAAATAAACAGAAACAGCTCTTGCAATGTTTAAAAATAGCTAAATATGTAGTTAAAACATTTCAAGGATTCTCAAAATTTGTAAATGGAAAGAGGGCTCATTTCACCTGAGCATCCGTTCAGTCATTTAGTAAATATGATGCATTGGTAATCCAACTTCATGTATAAACAGTGCTAGGATCACCATTAAGGAGAGAATCCAAAAACCAATTTAAGCACGGATAAGCCAGAATCAGCAAGAAGAACCAAAACCCATATAGAAAGAAACCATTTACTGAAAATAAGATTCATCAATAAGAAGTGAAAACTTACACAGGATGAAAAGCAATAGCATTAACAGGATAGACAATGTCTCTTCCAGCCTCTGATTTTCGATGGCACTTAAATGCATATCTGTAAATTATTAGAAGTACATGAACAAATAAAAATCAGAAAACAAGAGATCTTGTCACCATAATATACATGCACATATTTTTACACGGCTAAAGCCTGACATGAATCGTGACTATACACCACTTTCTGAGGTGATGGGAAATTTATATCATGAATTCAAAGGGAATCCACAAAGGATTAATAGAAGAAACTTTAATATCCTAAATTCACATGTAAAGAAGAAAACTGCTATTCATCATGCAGCAGATTAATGTATTCCCAGTTTTCCTCAGTAAAGAGACTCTTATTTGATTTTGGACAAGAAAGCAGAATTATTTGGTCAACATAAGCTGCTTTTGGCAGTTAACTATCTTATATCTTTATCTTTTGTTCTTAAGGTGTTCATAAAAATCCTTTGATCCCTTCAAATGGAAGACTAGCTAGGGTTATTGGATGGGTTGGTATTGCATTCAAATATGGATGTGGTGAAATTGGAGGCTTACCCTAGGTGAGCTGAAAATGTTAAAACATTTAAAAGATCTGTTGGCTCTGCTTTTGGACAATTATGTTTACACATCACAAGAGGCAGATATACACCAACGAATGTAACACTTAGGATGGAAAGTGCAGTAACTAATCAAGAATAACAGTATCCAGTTTGTACATTATAACCTAGATTGTTGAAGGCTTACTTTTTGGCTTGACTAGCCTCAGAAAGATCAAAAAATTCCATTGAGACCCGCCCTTCTACAGAACTAAGAGCATATCCTGCATACAGTTCCCAAAGATGAGTTACAAAATAAACTTCAACATATTGAACGGTGTATAAAGCATCTTTTGTTTTCTATTCTCATAAAGAGAAAAAGAACCAGTACATTTTCACCATAACTTTCACAACATGGTTCTATCAAATCGTCACAATGTGGACATTACCTGTGCCATTGGGATAACAGCGCACACATCTAGTTTGATATTTCAATGAAGATTCCCTACGTTGTTCAGGTTGAGACATATTCCGCAAATCATAAACATTGACATGTCTTCCTGCAGTAGCTACAACTAAACGATTCCCAACAAGAGACAAAGAATAAACACGCTCAGGCTGAGGATATGTGCCTACAAGAGTACGCTCCTGTCCACTGGATCCTCTGGGATCCCAACACTTCAGCGTCTTGTCCCAGCTACCAGTGATGACTTGCCCTGCAATCATAAGCATGAGAAATATCACAATACAAAATAAAATCCTAAAACTATTCAGTCTGTTCTCTACAATAAGTTGCTCTTAACTCATACCAATCGATGTTTCCACCAACAGATGTCTAGGTCAACTCAATTCATTCTCAGAGATCATAATCAAAATTAAGAAACATTCTTTAAAAGTGAAATGCATAAAATAACAAGCAAATCTTACTCCAACTCACCCGCTGCATATGAATACTCAATGCAACGAACTGGAGCATCATGCCTTCCTAAAATATCCTCCTTTCCGTGATTAAAAACCAACCTGAAGCATCATTTCCAATTATCATAACCATTTTCATATTCAAGGTTTAACAAAACTCTCCCAATCAACAGAAATTTGGGAAATTTAATAAAACAAGAACTGACCGTCGCACAGTATTGTCAGCGCTAGCACTGAAACCGGAGGAGTCATCGTGGAAGCAGCAGTCAAGCACGGGACCACCGTGCATGAACTCTCCTCGCAACAAATTAGCGCTCGCATCGTACAATCTAACAGTCTGCAGACAAAAAGAGAATCTAAAAACTTGAGGCTTTCTAGGGTTCTGGGGGAGAGTGAGAATAGAAGTGACAAAATAGTGGTACCTTGTCCCAAGAAGACACGAGTAGAAGATCGCTGTGGTTGGAGAAACGAAGGTTTGAGATCCCGTCTGCCGGCGGGTTAGACAGCTCGCGGCCGGAGCTAGGAGGTGGGACGACGGCCGTCATCGCCGAAAATAGCAAGAGAAGAAGAAGAGGGAAGTTGAATTTGAATTAGGAAATCACTAATTGATACGCTTTAAATTGTTTGAAATTCAAATAATTCTTGGACCCAGTTTAGGCCCAATTGCAGCTATTGGGCCCTAATTTTATGTAATCCATATACATAGCCCAAATTAAAAAACAAACGAATCACTTGCACCGTTGCACATATCAGATCTTACCTGCTCACTCTGCTTTGTTTCTTCCTTTCTTCTGATTCTGGCTCTAGGGGGATTCGAGGAAATTCAGTTCTAACTTCAGTTTGTAGACTGCAATTATTGCAATTACGAGCAAACCTTATTGAATTGTGTCTGCAATGGTGGTCTGCAAATGCCGTAAGGTATATCATCTCTCTCTCTCTCGCTTGATTATTAGTTGGAGGAGATTCTAGTTATAGATCTGATTTGTTCATCTCGTGTTATAAGCTTACATGAAATTTACAAAATTTGAACATGAACAATGGAGCCCTTTGGTTTGAGATCCACGTATAGAGCTAAATGCATTTGTCTGGTCAACTTTGATGGTTGCTTGTGAGTTAGAATCTAATTGATTGATTAGGTTGGGTAGACTTAATCAAAGGGTAATTGAGGGTTCTGAGATTTTCATCATTGATTTTATTGAATATTGATGTTTGGATATCTCTTTTGTTTCAGGCTACTAAAATATATTGCTTCGTGCACAAGGTCCCCGTTTGTGGGGAGTGCATCTGCTTTCCAGAGCATCAAATCTGCGTGGTATGTACCAAGCTTTATCATGTTACTGAAACTGTTTCAGCTGTGCTATCCCTAATTTTATGCTATTTTTCTGATGTATTGTACTATGGTTATGAAAAGAACAAATGTGAGAGGAAATATTG
Source organism: Erythroxylum areolatum (assembly GCA_024520975.1). Taxonomy (NCBI): domain Eukaryota; kingdom Viridiplantae; phylum Streptophyta; class Magnoliopsida; order Malpighiales; family Erythroxylaceae; genus Erythroxylum; species Erythroxylum areolatum. The sequence continues at coordinate 68,230,188 of JANIJH010000224.1, read as the reverse complement.
CCTCCGTGGGCCTAAAAATAATAGCTAAAAGGGAGATCAGAGAGGGAAAGTAAAATTCATAAATCAGGGAAAGGCCTGATAAGTGGACAGTATATTTTTGTATGTTGTATGTTGAAATCGTCTATACATTTGTGTGACATGGAAAAGTTCTTGTACGAAGTTCTTTTAGGGCTGACCTTGGATGTGTATTTTCTTATTCTGTAGGTTCGTACCTATTCTGAATGGGTTATAGATGGAGAGTATGATTGGCCTCCAAAATGTTGTTCTTGCCAAGCTGTTCTTGAAGAAGTAGATGGTTCCCAAACCACAAGATTGGGTTGCTTGCGTATGTGTTTTAGTTAATTAGTTTTTGTTGAGATCCTCTGAAATAGTGGAATCACCTGCATTATCATGTCTGGGTTTATGTATAGATGTTATACATACGAGCTGCTTGGTTTCACATATCAAAAGCTTTCCTCCACATACAGCACCAGCTGGCTATGTGTGTCCTTCATGTTCAATATCAGTAAGTGTACCTCTGAATCATCTTCCTTTATCTACGTTTTAAATGATTATCCTGCATAACCATTTTTTCTCATTATAAGTGATAATTTTAAAATAGGGTGTGAAGACTATTCATATTCAATGATGTGAAGAAAACTAGTGCATCTTCCTCTGAAATTTTGGGATGCAGGAGAATTAATATATATGAGCATGATGGACAAGTAAATATAAGTGATGTCCACCTTTTTGGGGGTGTCCTCTTTGGCATTCTATGTGGAACTTGCATCTCTTCCTTGGTTATTGATGTTTGCATTGGTTTAGCAGATTGATGAGCCTTGTGGTGTATTCATAGAAGACTTTACCTTTATAACTTTGAGCAGGAAGAACTATTTATTCCTAAAATGCAGATGGACCTGAGGATTTCCCTGAAGTTTTTAGCTGCTTAGGAGTTCCCTCTTATCACCTTTGTCCCATCATTTTTTAATAGCTCATAATGTCTCTTTCTAGCAAATGAAGCTTCACTCGAAAATTTCAGCCCTTATGTAATTTCTTGTTGTCATTAAATGTCATATTTTAGTTTGTAGTGGCTTTATGTAGAATTTGTTTGAAGTTATGCTTTCCTAGATATCTTAGCTTATTTCCATAAGGTGCTGTGCCTTTGCAGTTATGGCCTCCCAAGAGTATTAAGGACTCAGGATCTCGTCTACATTCAAAATTGAGAGAAGCTATCATGCAGGTTTGATGCTTGGTCCTTCGTAACATTCTGTAGTAATGGTTGGTATAATAAGTGTCTGTCAATTTTTAATTTAATCATTGAATTATGCAAGTGGAACATGCTTGTTCACAATTGCACTATTCTGAATATTTTGTTCCCATGATTAGTTTGTATATATTGAGACTGTTATCACCATTTTTCCTGCCTTTTCATCTTGGTTTGTGAACTGAGTAATCATCTTGTTTGTTTTTCTTATTGAGGTGGTTATACTCCTCTCAAAGACCATTCCCCTATTTTTTCAAGTGGAGATATGTCTCATTCATTTAGTTGTTCTTCTTAATAACATTATTATTCAGCCTGGATAGGTTTGCTAGAATTCATTGAAAGTCATGACTCCTGACCCAGAGAAAGATGGTAATTCTCTTCCCCTTCGCCCCGTCTTCCTCCCTCATTCTTTCCCTACTTTCCCCTTCTCCCTTGTTGTATTCCCTGGGTAACACACACAGAGAGCCAAAAGAAAGAAGATTGAGGTGGTGATGCTGATGCTGATGCTGATGTGTGATTCTAGCAAATCTTGAAGGGGGCTATTTTTGTTTGAAAGTATCAGCAGTATCCGAGAGCAGAGCTCAGAGTTCGAGATGTGACAGTTTTTGTCTACAGATATTTATGGACTTCGCTTAAGACTTTCTCTCAACTTGTTAATTGATAGCCTGATGCTCTAATTTTTTCCTTGATGCAAAGCGGACAATCTTCTCTGGAGAAATATCATTCTGCCACTACAAAATTTTGGACCATTATGTCCTTCATTTTGAATTATAATTTAGTTTTGCATACTCGAAATCAAGGGGCAATTTTTGCATGGTTACGGGGTACCAAAATGATTCTTGAAAGAGGAGCTTTAATTATTGGTCTTCCTAATCCTTGTTTAGTAAGATTCTGGAGACCTTGTTTTTGCTGTGCAGAGTGGGCTGGAGAAGAACTTATTTGGAAATCATCCTGTCTCATTTCCCACTCCACCTCCTGCATTTGCATCAGATCCATTGGTTACCATTTCTTCTTCAACCTCAGCAACCAAAGATGAGATAAAAGTGTCTGATGGATATTCAGCTGGAACTGCTGCAGGACCTTCTAAGATCTCAGTGTCTGATATTGTGGAGATTGATGGACCCAGTTCAGGAGGGAATTATTTGAAGAGCTCAAGTCCTACTGGTGTAAGACTTGCATTTCATCCCCTTCTTTTCTTCTGCAATTAAGTTGCTCTATTAAGATTCTCCAAATGCACGTAAGCCAATATCTCATCTTTCTGAGAAATGCTATTTTGTTTTGCAATTCTGGCATTCAAACCAGCCTGGTGCTACAACAAGAAAGGGTGGCCTTCATGTTGAAAGGCAGAATTCTGAAATATCTTATTATGCAGATGATGAAGATGGAAATCGTAAAAAGTACAGTAGAAGGGGTGAGTAGAAATCTACCTATATAGACTAGGAAACAGTGATACTCATGCAAATGGACCATAATGATGTTACTCTTGCCAATAGGTCCTGCCTCCTAGTTCCTGCACATCTCCTGAGCATATTGATTAATAACGTGCCATTATGAACAAATTAGTTCACTTTTGAAATGTATTTGTTTAATGACAGAGCAGAGGGGCGAAAAGTAGTGGAATGTGTATTTAGTTGATTATTATGCCTGTTTCTTCAGCTCTATATGAGGTTTTATTTATGTGTAGGTCCATTTCGCCATAAGTTCCTCAGGGCATTGCTTCCTTTCTGGTCAACAGCACTGCCAACTTTACCTGTAACTGCGCCTTCACGGAAGGACTCATCAAATGCAGATGAAGCCTTAGAAGGTCGCTCAAGGCATCAAAGACCATCAAGGATGGACCCAAGAAAAATTCTTCTCTTCATAGCAATCATGTAATGTCTGTGCTTTTCCCTTTGTTACCATATTCCACCTCTCTCTTCATAGCAGCCATGTTATGAACTTTAAATATCATAGAGATCTTTGTTAACTTGACTATCAAGGATCACACAATACAAGCACAATGAGTGTCTGCCTGTAACGCTAAACTAGCTGGTTCCAAGACAATATCTCAAGCAAGAATCCTATAAAGCCAGAGCTGTTGCCACTAATGCTCGTAACTAGGGCTGTTTCACTAATGCAAATTCCATATAACCATCTGCAGGGCTTGTATGGCGACTATGGGTATACTGTATTACAGAATTGCACAACGAGGTCTTGGGGAAGAGCTGCCGGGTGATGAGCAGCAGTGACTGATATGTAAGGTTGTGATTGGTTTTGACGACCATCTGCTGTACTTTTACTTGGATACCTCTTGGTTAATGGTGCTTTTCTTGCTGCTGTTCCATTTCTATGGTTGTGCTGCACATAAACATTTGTCTAGGATCAAAATGTTCCAATACGGTAGAAAAATTTTCATGTTTTGGAGTTGAATTGGAGAATCAATTGCGAGGAAGAAATCCTTTTTTTTTTTTTTCAGTTCGACAGTTTCTTGTAATTAATCATTTTAGTTAACAACATTAGCAAAAACAATCTTAAAACAGTTTGCTGCAAGTCTGGTCAGTCTTTCTAGATTTTTAAATTTAATAAACGATATATATAATAAAAAGGAAAATTATAAAAAATTATACTTTTGAAATCATATAGTAAATTTATATAATAGAAATTTTTTATTATAGAATAGTAAAAATAATTGAGAAAGAATAATAATAATAATAATAATAATAATAATGTTTTCCTTCTATATAAAAGAATGTAATAGAGATTTAGAGTTATTATGAAAAGAAAAGTGATACTCAAATATCGATCAAAATTAATATTATTTCTATTATATTAAAATATATATGTACCATAATTTGTTTCTTAATTAAAAATAGAAGTAAAGTAAAATACAATAAGTATAAGATTACAATTTGTATAAATATGAAATAACAATTGGAGAAGCAAAAATAGTCAAATTTATAGAAGGAAAACAAATACAAAAATAACTTAGTAAAATTCTCGGTTTAATAGTACACAATTTTAATTTTAACTAGTAGAGAGATTGTTTTCGATAAACTGATTTATAAGAAAAAGAAAACAAATAACTTACTTAAATCAAAAGCCTTTTTGAAAATGTTCAATAGAAACGCCAGTGATTCTTAACTAAAAGCGCAAGTAAATATTGAAGTATGAAAAAGAAAAATAAGAATGAATTTATAATAACAGTAAGAGTTTTATATATAATTTTATGGAAGAAATCAATGTACTACATTATTTTCTTTAAATCAATAAAATCTTAACTCTTGATCTTATATTGCATATAATATAACATAAACTTAGTGGATTGACGTAGGTGACACATATCTTCGTCGCTTAATCAATTGATCAGGAATTCGATTTTTGAGAATGTAACAAACCCCTAAACTAACTGTAGCCCTTCTTAATTTGAGATGTACCTGCGGCGGAGGGATTAGTTCCTAGACTAATCTTTAAAAATAAAACAAAAAAATAAAATCCTACCTTGAGCTTGACACTTTGATTCAAAAAATATTATTGTGAAATGGGCCCATAATTTAATAATGATATATAGCCCACGACTCCATTATCTTCTTGGGGTTTGATGCTGAACTTGTAAAGATCGAGCCTATGTTGCGACAAGTGGGATTGTATTTAATTAAGATTCACAACTCCCAAGTAGTTGGAGACATCAAATCCACATTAAAATTTGGGTGCGTCCACGTGACAGGTAACATTAACCAGATCTATTTTCAAGATTAGATTTCCCCGACATAGATGATAATAATAACATCAATCCAATCCAATAATTACCTAAATCTTACTCGTCAATCCTCCGAATCCATCTTTTTTCCTCCGATCTATCGATCGCACCAAGATCCTCTTGGTATGATCCTAAGAGCAAGTTGTTGTTAGCAAGTAATTTATATGTAATCACAAAAATATCTTAAACCTTTACTTACCCTCATGATTTTGATTTTAATTTTAATTTAAAAACAAGAGGCTAAAAGGACAAAATAAATGCTGTATTTTGAATTTATAGCCTGTTTAATTAAAAAATATTTTCAAAATTAGAAGTTAAATAATAGAATAAAAATTTTAAGGTTTAAAAGGTTTCAGTATAAATATAATTAAAAAATATATTATTCTTATCAATAAAAAATTAACTTTAATTAAAAAAATAGATTGTTAAATAAAAATTAATTGTTTTATTTTAGTTTGTAAGAATTTGTCAATTTTCAAAAAAAATGATTAGTTAATTAATTAACTGTTTAATTGTTAATAAGTATTATTAAAATAAACCGAACTGAAAATTTTAAAACTAAATCATTGAACAATTCAAAATTTTTACGATTAAATCAGTTGAATTGTTTAATCATTAACTAAATAATTCTTAAGCTTTTTCGGGTAGTTATGAACTATGCAATACTTAACATTTTTTAATTTATTTATAGAATATAGGTCATCCCAAATTTTGGTTGTCCAATTACTACTTGTTTTCTCTAGAAATATTTTTTTCTGGTGGTTGTTTTGAAGTGAAATAGCAAGTTACGAGGAATAGGAATAAAACATGTAATCAGATTAATAAGTTTAATAATTATGTCATTATTTGATATTAAATATTATGAATGACAATAAGAAAAAAGTTTATTCATATTTAATTATTATATAATTTATTTTGTGAACAATTAGTTAAATATTTTTATAAATAACTAATGAGAATTATTTTTAATGATTGTGAATAATTTTTATGATACGAATAAATTTAACAACTAAAAAATTCTATATTTAATATAATATCAATAAATTAAATTAAATAATTGTTATAAATTGAATAAAAAAGACTGTAAATATCTTGATAATAATATTATGATGAAAATGGATATCTTGATAATATTTTTACAATATTTCATTAATTGCATATTTGTTATTCTTGATATTTAATTTTTGGCTATACCTACATCTTTTTTAAGAATAGATATTCAAGAATATTTACAATCTATTTCAGTTTTGTCGTTTCATATTTTATCTTTTCTAAGTAATAAAAAAAAAAGAATGCATCTTCCTCCTGACTAGTTCGTCATTGGTTATCAAACAAATCCTTGAGGTTTAAGTTTGATCACAAGTTTAAAAAACTAAATATTATTTATATAACGATTCATTTTAACTCTTAAATTTGAATCGAACTAATTAAATTTGACTCAAATTAATAATTTATTATAATTATCTTAAATTATTACTTTAAATCGAGTATAATTTGATTCAAATCGAGTTTCAAAGTTGACTTGGATTACAATATAAGTGAAATTTAACCTTGTGTATTTTATCTTTATTTTTATCAGAAATACAAGAAAAAAAGCTTTTGTAAAAAGTTAAAAAAGAGTCTTTTCTAGAATTTAAAAAATTAGAAAAATGTAAAGTTTCTTAAATTATAGAAAAGATATATTTCTTTTCTGCAAAGGTAAAATATATACTCATATTTGAGAAAAGTTGATTAAATGGACATGATAAAATTATTTCTCAATTGTTTAAAACTTATTGGTTAATTATTAATATAAAAATTATAAATTATGAGTGTTTGAATTGATAAATGAAATTGAAAAGCTTATGAACATGTAACATTGCATATTTGACTCCCATATATATTTGTGGCATCTTTAGCTCAATTTATATAGTGACTAAACAACAATTCAATGAAAGTTTTGTTGAAATGTGAAGTTTGAAGGGGTCTAATAATACAAAATTTTATCTTTAATTAATAAAGAGACTGTTTCTATAAGTTATGTATCGACCAAAATCACAAATTCTTTTAACTTGTGCAAAAGTTTAAGTAAATCTATTAAAATGTGAAAGAAGAATATTTGATATCCTACTCTAACAATTGCAAGGCCCATTGGTATACTTGGGGAAAAAAACATTGAGGAAATTATTTAAAGTATAAATTTACCATTAAGAATAAGATCCAAACCTAATTTGAACATCATCAATATCTATTCATTTCATACCGTCTTAAAGTTCAAAGTAATATAGGCTATAGAATTAATATGGAAATGGGCAGGACCACAATGAATCAGGTCTTTCCTTTAGCTTCTGGCTAAAAGAAAATTACTAACCAATCAACAGCGAGTGGCGTGACATATATCAATGAATAACAATTATCAATACTATAAACAAGAAGAGTTAACCCTACATGCAATACTAGATTGTCACAGGATGAAATCCTTCTGGTGCAAATTTCCTCCTGATATGATAAATATGGGTTTTTTTTTTCAACAAAACGAGAGGACATGGGTTCTTTGCAACCTTAGGCACCAATCTTAGTGGCAGCAAGCAGCGTGGACTATAATTTTTGGAGTCACATGTTGAATTTTATGACAATGGTGAAACAGAAACGTTTTTTAGTTCGACTTTGTTTGGCCAACAAACGGCAACAAAATAGTGATGAATTATGTTGATTGGGTCATACGGGCCCAATTTGTGAAAAGTCGTGTGCTTCAGACACAGGGTCTATCGTTGGGTAATTTAGTGGACTGGACCAAACCAATGGACAGCTTGGTCAAACTAAATACTGATGGGGTGGTGAAATACGGGTCCGACCTTGCTACAACTGGAGGTTTGATTCGAGACTGCCAAGGTCAATAGTGTGGTGGATTCCTCCAGAATATTGGAGCGGACTCACCTTTGGCTACAGAATTCTGGGGAGTTCACTCGGGTCTAACATTGGCATGGGCACTTGGTTATCGACTCGTGATCGTTAAATTAGATTCTCTGGAGGTTATTAACATTCTTTCTTCTTCAAATATAGTTATGGCTAACAATATTCTTTTGGTGGCAGGTATCTAAGGGTTAATTCGCCGAGCATGGGAGGTGCAAATTCAACATATCTATCGAAAAAAGAACTAGTGTGCCGATAGACTGACTACTCAAGCCTTTTTAGCTAGTCTAGGATTACATCTACTCCAAGAGCCCACGATGACCATTATGGATTATATTCACCAAGATATAAAAGGAGCACTCTACTGCAGAACTTTGCGCTAGTGGGATATGCTGGTTAAAGTGAAGTGTCTTTTGTTTTGTCTTTTAGCAACCCAAAAAGAAAAACATCAATGGGCAAGAACAGATGATATGGTTTAACAATAATGACCAATGATTCTCCCAAGTAAAGCAATCTTTTGAAAACTTAAACAATGTGTAATTAGTTGTTGTAGTTTGAATTAGGCTTTAGACTGTAGGTTTTGAAACTTTTAGGTCAAGGACTTTTCAATCTATTTATTGGTCTTACCTTCTTTACATTCTTAAATGATTGCATCTTTCAAACAAGATATGCAAATGCTAATTTTTATGCCATAAAGAGTTATGATATCTCATTAAAGGAATAGTTTAATTAGTAGAACTTGCCTTTTATGTAAAAGTTTTAGGTTCAAGTTGTCATTTGAAAGTTGCTTTTCATGTTGATGATTTGAAAAAAAAGAATTGACAGTGAAGATGCCAAAAAAAAAAAAAAAGAATTGAGAATGAAGATAAGTTGGATATGTAAATATCAATTGGGTTAGCTCACCAATTGATTTATCTAACATAATTATAAATTATTATGTGTATTCAACAATTTATTCAATTCAAATTTAAAAATAAAGATTGCATGTACCTTAAGAAACTTTAAAAATTTTATAACTTTTAAAATTCTTAAGAAAATTTTTAATTTATAAATTTTTAGAACTTTTCTTTTAATCATCGACTAAAAATAACGATAACACACATGTGGTATGAACATCATACATAGACCAATTAAATATTACTTACATTACAATTTAACCTATTTTTTAATCTCAAATTGAACTATTGATTATAATTTTTTAAAATTATTAAATAATTCAAATATAATTAATTTTGATCCGATTTAAGAATTATTTTATTAGTGGCATTTGATTTGTCCACATATGATATTTGTATCGTGTATGTTTCATAGTCATTTTGTAGCCAAAGTCTAAATATAAGTGGTTTTATAAAAAGTTAAAAATTATCAAAAGTTTTTTAAGAATTCTAAAGATTAAAATTTTTTTCTAAAATTTATTAAACTACATAAAAAACCTACATTTTTACCTTCTATATGAAAGAAGGATTCAATGTTTGTTGTGATCAAGCACAAAGTTACATTATTCCTTTTCATGATGTTTTAGGAGGCCCACTTAAACCTAAGACATAAGGTAAAGGAGGATGGCTTACTCGGGTCCAATGGAAAGAGATCCTACTTAGATTTGTCAAACCACTTTCTTATGCTTTTGTATTTGGTACTCACGCTTTTTTCTTAAATGCTCTCATTTAGGTATGTGGAGAGAAAACGTTACCAATTTCAACTCTACTAATTTATATTAATGAAAACACACATCAAATAGAGAAGAAAACACTATGCATTATATAAAGAGGATAGTGACTTGCCCTGTTTTAACTGGGACCAAGTAAAGGTTATGTGAGAAGAGAAGGGGGGCCTCAAACTCAACCCTTAGTTCCCTAGTAAACTTGCCATGGGCTTTGCAACCTTTACAGTTGGATTGGGAAGAAGATATGTCTTGGACTTTGTGTTTTTTCTTGGAATATGCATATGAACCGGTCAATGAACTTTTATGGACCTAGATTCTTTGCTTATATGGCTCAAGCTTTGGTGTATTGAACTTGGATGACCTAATTCTTTTCCTAAATGTCTCAAGCTTTGATTTTAGATTCTTAACAAGGAACCAGTGCATGTACAGGGTCACAAAACCCATATCCCATTTTATGGGATATACATATTGAGAATGGGTTGTAGATTTTTTTTATTAACAATGTTAAAAATAAGTATTATAAAGTAAGAAGTCCTTAATATCTTTTGAGAAACTCTTGCAAGCAATGGAATTAATGTAGGAGTATGGACCTTAGCTACTAAGATCCTTTGCTTTGATAGGAAAAATAAAGTTTTAGTGTTGAGCTAGGCAGTTAGATTTTCCTTGGAATTGCATATGAACTCAATAGAAGATCTCAAGTTTTCTCCAATGAACTTGTTGAAAAGAAAGAAAAAAGATCAATTTTCACCTTATTAATTGTTTTTAATGGTTGGCTTTTATTAAGATGAGTAATATTGTTAGTAATCCAGACCAACAAACTTGTTATTTGTTTTTGGCAATCAACTGGTTTGACTAGTTTAACCGTAAAAATCTTGAACTATCAAATTTTTCGCTTTGATTTTTAACTTTTTAGTTTAATTTATTTTAATAATTCTTGTTGTTAAAAATCAATCAATTTATTAATTAATCGGTAAATTTTTATTAATTATTAAGTTCTTATAAATTAAAACAAATCAATCAATTTTTATGTAAAAATATTTTTTTAATTAAACTTTAAATTTTTCGATGAATTTTCGATCTGGTTTTCGAAATATTGATTTTTAGATTACTCATTAGATTTTCCACCATAAAAATTGTTTAACTATAATATAGAATAATATGTCATCTCTAATTATTATGTTATCATTTTATTTTCATTGTTTTCTCATATTCTTTCCTTGTACTTTTATTTAATAATGTTATTAATAAACTACAAATTTCATCAAGTTTTCATTTATAAAAAAATCATAAAAACAAATGCCAATCGAATTATATATTACTTAAGTTAAAAATTGACCTAAATTGATACACCATTTCCTTCTTTTCAGGATTTTTAAAAAATCGGAAACTATCAATTCAATTAACTGATAGAGATTTAAAAAAATATAACATTGAAATCTCAAATAGAACAGATAGCATGAACACATTGGCCAATAATGGCTAAGCAGATATAATTAAAATGAGAACTTTGTAATGATGACTCGTCCTCTAATATTTACTTATTTGCACGAGGTAGCCATGCATCAATTGTTTTTCTTGTGCTAATTAATGACCTTATGCAGTCAACATTGATCTACTATCTACAGAAGAACAATAACAATGAGGATACACATCATTTCCCCATATTTAACTAAAAGTATCGTACATGGCTTTATTTAAGAAGTGGAACTTGATTAGGGTTCACATTAGCCAATGATAACCAGTATACATGAGCATTACCTTTCCTTTTTGTTTTTTTGGCCTCCATTGAAACAATACATATTCCATTTTTAACCAAATCATATTTAATTCTATCCCTATAGTATATACCTTCTCGGTCTTCAACAACTTGCAATATGAGTGTCTTTGATGGCATTTATTTGGTGGCATGAGATATATTTTGATTTTATATAAAAATTTGAGTTTAAGTATAATGTTTTAAGTCATTTATATTATAAAAATCACTCCAGTTAGTATAGAATTTCTGTAATTTCAATTTACATTGATAGTTTTTATGGAGCTCATCCACTATCACAATACTAGTGATGAATGGACAAAAAGAGGTATTAGTATTACATAAACTTATGTTAAAGAACTTTTTATTAAAGTTATTGGTTCTATTTATTGAGAATAAATTATAATTATTTTATAATATATAAAACTTATTTGAATATTTCACATTAAAATGTTAAAATAAGTTTTATTTTTTTATACAAATTATTTTATAAAACATACAACTTATAATTAAATATTACAATTTTATTTGCAAAAATTTCGTAGAATATTTTTTTATTTGATTTTCTTATTTTATTAATAATTTTGGCTCTTGTTAAAACTAAGGATCGAAAAACTGAACCAGATTAGCCGTTTTAGCTGTAAAAACTTTGAAGAGTACACCTTTTCGGTTTGATTTACTTTAATAACTCTTGTTGTTAAAAATATATTAGTTTATTTATTATTAAATCAATTTTCATAAATTAATAAGTTATTATAAAATAAAATAAATCAATTAATTTTTATTTAATAATATATATTTTTAATTAAATTTTAAATTCTTTGATAAAAAAGGACATTTTTTTTAGTTTTATTTAATTTTTAGTCGCTTTTTATGACGGTTTAATACCGATTGAATATTATTAATTTTAAATCATTTATCTTATCGGTTTATCTTCTAGTCTCTTTTAAAACATTGGTTAAAGCTAAAAAATCGTATGTTTTTCTCGTTGAATACTTAATTCATTTGCAATTCGATGGACCTTGTCGCATAACTCTTACACGGAAACAAGCGTATAGGATATTAAAAATATTCTTCTCATTATTATTTAATAGTATCATAAACTACACTTTAATATGTGTAGTTTGTTGTAAATGTCCTTTTCAATGTTTGTATACAAATATTTATTTCCATATTCTTGGACGTTAGCTGTATGCAAAGTCTTACGCGCTAACTTGACAATTTTAATAATTGAGTTTGATGATGATATAGATTCTTAAAAATCAAGTTTGTGTATGAAATATGAAAGAAGCCACATTTTTTAGAACTTGGTACACTTCCTATCAATTAAACAACATTTAGAACTTGGTATTACACATATTGCCCTTGCTGATGATCTTATACTATTCTGGAAAAGGAATTTTATGTCTATTAAAATTGTTATGGATGTTTTTAAAGATTTGGAAGGAGTGTCAGGACTGAAGGTTAATCTTTCCAAATCTAATATGTATCTTGCAGGAATATATGATAGAGACCGGAAGGATATTATGGAATTGGTTGATTTTTTACTAGGAACATTTCCGGTTCATTATTTGGGCATTCTATTGGCTCCGTTAAAAGTTTAAGTGGCTCAATTCTCCTCTCTAATCGAGACTATTGAAGGTTATATTAACAACTGGAATGCTAAATAAAAAACATTTAAGAAAATAAATAAAGAAAGAAGGAAATTGAAAATAGGAATAAGAACAGTAATTGAATTAGTCTTTTGGTATGTATACATATTATGACCTTATACCTAAAAAAAAGGCCCATGAGTTGGCTAACATACAATTATCATGATATTCTGATTACAGAACAAAATAATATGATTTTGTAAAATCTTTTTGCTCGGTAAATAAGTAATATTTTAAAAATTAAACTGAAAGTTAAATTGGTAAGATAAGATATTCAAGATTTAAAAGGTTCAACAAGTATTAGAATGTTATAAAAACAATTAAAAATTGAATAAAATTAAAGAATTTATAATATGATTGAAAGAGATTGTCTTTAAATGTCAAATAATTTAAAGTTTAAATAAAAAGATTGTTAAAAGAAAATTAATAAACTTATGTTACTTTATAAGAACTTTATGAAAATTGATTAATTAATTAATTAATAAACTGATTGATTTTTAACAACAAAAGTTACTAAAATAAATTAAACAGAAAATTTAAAAACTAAACAAAAAGTTAAATGATTCAAAAAAAAGTTTCAGCTGAATTTTTTAACTAATGTAAATAAGCAATAAGTACGAGTTTATGTTTGACTCGTCAACATTGGTATACTATTGGATTAACTTAAGATGATCACACGACGAAATGGGATGCAATTAATGTATAATATAACCATTTTCTTCCATTATCGTTCGAGTAATAAATTCATTTTGAGATTAGATTCTACAAATGAAGATTAAAAGTCTTGTTAATCTACCTGGAGCAAACATATATACTTTTTAATATACACAGTAAGTTTTAATATGTTTTCACTTACTCCAAAGAAACATATTTGTAAACACTTCAGTTACTCTAACCAAAAGTTAAGGATCCTTTAAAAGTACCAATCAAATAATAAAATATGTATTTGATATTACAATTTTCCATATAACTTATTTAGATCCGAAAGTCTAATATGCATAAAATCTTAAATATGCATCATTTTAGTGCAATAATAAATTAAAAAAGAGCTCAAGGGCTTTTCTAATTTAAATTAATTGGAGTGATAAAATAATTCATTTTTAACAAAAATTTGAGATAAGTAAGAACAAGAAAGAAAAATATTCAATAATTGGGAAGATAACTGAAAAAATAAGAGTAAAGGAGTAGATTGAAATTTATGAAAATTTTTGTTTATCTTATTTTTGTATATCAAGATAATCCATCTAATGCCTAAATTCATAATTCCATGAAAAAGTGATGGATTTATTGTCTCGCATATTAAATAATTTTATCAATAAAATATTAACTTTAAATAATAGTTTTATTCATTAGGTAACTCTATCAGTTGAGACATTCACTTGATATGATAGTTTTGCATATTAAATCAAAACATTCATTCTGTAATAACATTTTATATTTCTGAATGTTAAAATTGATAAATTCAATTAATCGATTAAGTAATTATGTAAATAAATAAGTGAAAAAATTAATAAAATGTGTGAATCAAAATATTTCATGTGAAAATTGAAAATATATAATTATTCTTGCATTTGAGGGAATACTCTTTTCTTTTTACTATAATTATATCAAACATGATAATTAAATATTTCTATCATTATTATGTGATATTATATTGAAAGCATCACATATACAAATATACTTGCATCAAGTGCTGTACTACCTCAACTAATAACTAATTTCATTCATTAATGAAGAGAGCTATAAATTAACTCACGATCATCGATGGATCTTATTATAAATTGAGGGCAACCCTAATCCTGCTTTATGCCTCATCTTCACCTTGGCCTTAAATATATGCACCTGTCCATCATATTAAAATGACATGATTAAGCTTCAATGTGTATTAAAAATTACAACATGTTTATAAATTGTAACCCACGTAATTCAAGATGAGGGGAATATTGAAAGCATTTATGGCTTATTAAACTATGAGCAGAGCATCAAATTGTCTCATTCCCGGAAGCCAATAATATAGAATTATGTGTTCCTCTACCCATATAATTTATAAATTGTTACCAGCTAGCCCCACCTTATTAATACTCTCATCAAAGGTAAAAGGTTTTTTTTTTTGCTCTCCGCTTTGTGAAGGTTGGAAGAGAGATATGAACTATACGGAATTTTCTTTTTATATTTTATAAAGAATTATTTCCGTGACTTGAGCCTGTGATAAAAAGGAATAATCGTACAATTTATTATAAAGTTTACAAAGATAAAGATTATGTGGTAAAAATTTAAAAGAATTGAAATTTATTTTGTTGGAAATTTTGTATATGTTTAGGCTAGATTGAAGGCTCACACTTTGGTTGAATTGAATAAGAATGTAATTGTTTTTAAAACTTTATTGCCGAGAAATTAACATGAGTGGTAGAAATTTAATTCAAATTTTGATAAAATTAAAAAATTTTAGTACAAGTTATTATAACTTTACAATCTTAAATTTTAGGTCTAGCCCTTCCTTGAATCAAGTGACATGTTACCTTCCATCTCTTCAAGTGAATCGAATTCGAATGGCTTAAAAAAAACTAAAACTTCTGAGATTTTGCATTTCAACATCCAAGTTATGATAGTGTTGCCAGCTAAAACAAAATGTTCCATTAAACTCCAAGAGGGTCGTGCAGGCCTGCCATGTAAGGATCAAAGGAAGAAAAGAAAAAAAAAACTCCTTCGAAGGCCAAAAAATATTAACTTACATTGATATAAAAATTTATGGAGAAGAACAAAATCTGATCACAAAAGGTTTGCTACTCTATAATATTGCAAAGATTTTATTCCACAGGAAAGCTGTTTTTCTTTCTTTTTCTGTGTGTGCATATATGAAATGGCTCATTATATTAAGAACTCTTAATCCACCAGCCCACAAGAGATCGTGCAATGGCCGGCGTCAAATTTCATAACAGCTTGGAAAACAATGAGAATAAAATCAACACTTGAACTTCCTTTGATTTTTCCTCCATTGAATGCTCGGATGAAGCGTACAAAACGCCGGAATCTCAGCTAAGAAATTACAGGTTTAACAAGGAACGACTCTGCTTCTGCAACGTTATGGTTGTGCTCTATAGTTAGAGCTAAATATAGTGTGTGTTCATTGTAGTACATTGAACGTGTTGAAATTAGGGTTTTGTACATCGTCTTTATTATAGGATTCTCATGTGTCGTACAGCTCACGCAGTATTCATTTTGTACTAGGGTTTTAACGCACCATGTTATAATAAAATCCGGTCTCTTTCCTTGAGGGCTCATAGAGAAGTGATGACTCTTTAAAGTATTAATATCGAAGATAATGTAAAATTAATTAATTTATTCATTGCTTAATAGTTTTATTAATATAATCAGTTGAATGTGAATTAATAATCTCAATTTTGTATAATATTTGTTTTTATTAACAGTGTAATTTCAAAATTTCTAAGAAGCAATAAGTGATTCAATTAAATTTAAATAAATAAAAAATTAATATGTTACGAATAATTTTTTTCAGAAAACATCATAACTATTAAGATATTTGTAATTTCAACAAAATATTAATTTATGATTTGAATAGGACCACAAAATTGTATAAGGATATTTTTAGAAATACATTATATTTAGGTTAATAGTTAAAATTAAGTTAGTAGAAATTTATCAAGGTGGCAAACTCCAATACACAAGCTTTTTGTTTTGTTTTGCGAGAGTTGAGAGATGATCGTTGTATAATAGAAATTATAGTTTATAGAGATTTTACTATAGGGTTTGTCAGCAAAGTAAATGTTCAAAATCTACTAAAGATCAACTCTTAGGAAGACACTTGGAAGTCAAGTAGGCTAGATCTATAAATATGGTTACTTAATGAGCTTAGTCAAGTCATTTAATGCAAAAATCAAGCTCATCTGGACTGGGGTTGATGATAATGGCTGTTTTTTGGCGGGAACATTAAAACAAGACAAGACAAATTCCACAGATTATTAATTAGCTCACCTTGTAGCTTAGTTTATGACACTCACTGACACATAATATTCTTCCATTTCTTCAATGAGAACAAATCTCGATACATCTGCATTTTTCCAAGCAATCCTGAAATCTTCCGAGTTCAACTTACTCCCGTTGATGTTCAGGACAAAATTTGTGCTACGTTGTAGTTGCAATAAGAGGCATTAAGTGTCCTGATGGAATGTGAAACATACAATCCAGAAAAGTCAATTCTGTTACTTGTCTCAGCATCCTGAATCCATGATAGAGATCTGTAAGAATTGATGATGAAATATACCGAAGATTCTCAGCTATCTGTAAAACAAGACACCTTGGAAGTGAAACGGACACATTATGCGTAGACTAATATCATGCAACCGCTACAGATAATGAGAACTTGGGCATAGGCTACGTTAATCTCAGATAGAATCAAGTAAAGTCATTTAGTGTCTGTTTCCGGGTAAGTTATGAGGATTGTGAAGTCTCATGTTCATGTTCCTACCATTCTTTAACTAGCCATCCTTAAACGAGCTCATCTTTCCTTCTGTTGGAGACAAGTCTTGTTATTGTATTGTTATCATATATATTTGGCAAGAACATAACATCCCACGTCTTTCCATTGCCAGATGTGATTCTCATTGCCAATTCTACCTAACCAAATCTCACTTTCTCTGTGGACTATCCAAAACAATTATTGATCCTTTTCCTTTGGAATGTAACTAAAAAGCACAGTTACGTTAGGTTCTATTGTTGTCCACTTGTCCTAACAAGCCAAGTTGTTTAACTGCAATTATATTTTAAGTTGCATAATTGCTTAATCCAGGCCCTCAAGATGAGCTGTAGTGGCCCCTTTAGGGGCTTGTCCTAATATGTTACAAAGAACTCAGAACGAAGTCAATGCTTTTCGTGACATTCTTCGATGCTGTTGGGTATAAATATGTCTCTCAGCTGATGATTCTTTTAAACCATCGAACTTTTTAAGAGTAAAGGTACTATCAGAGAAAAAAACATAGAGAACCTATAAAAAATGGAGCCCATTGAAGCCATTACAGAAGGAGAGTGGAGTTGTCTTAGTGGAATGTACACAACCGAGGAGGCTGATTTCCTTGCAGAATTGCTTGGTAATTCCCCTCTTCCCAGCCAGCTTGATACAAGTTCAAGATTAGAATTTCCATCCGCTTTTTGGTCTGTTCACGAATCGACGGCGAATATCAAAGGAGTGAATGAAGATACACTTTATTCTTCTGACATGGATAACAATTCGTACCAATTTTCACAAGGGAATAGTAGTTATAGTGGTGCTAGTGATATTCTGTTTCCCACATCAAATGAAGAAAGCCGCTACTTGAGCAATTCCCACCAAATTCTGGTTGATAACAACTCCTCCATCTCAGTGGATTTCTTCATGGAGGATGCTAGGCATGGTACCTCATATCTCATAGAAGGCAATGATTGCTTGATCCAAAAGATGGCCAATGGCAATGTGAAGGAGATGAACCAGCTTGACGCTGCTCTTCAAGATCACAAATCGGAGCCGAAAAGGCCCTTAGATTTGCCTGCACCAGAACCATCTGCCAAAGACAAGGGCCATAGCCCATCTGAGAATTCTAAGAAAAGACCTCGGAATAATGTAAACGTGAGTACAGCTAACCTGTGCATTTTCCTTCATGCTATATTCCTGTTTGAGGCTAAACTTTCACATGAAGTGGTTTAGGAACAATTTTTGATCGATGTCTCAACAATGTAGGCTCAAAAGACCAAGAGGAACCTGCGATCAAAGAATATCCAAAGCACCTCAAGCAGAAACAATGACGAGGAGAACAATGTTGGAATAAATGGGCCAGCCACTAGCAGTTGCTGCTCTGATGATGACTCAACTGCCTCTCAGGATCTCAGTGGAGGAGCACCTTCCAGCTTGAGCTCCAAAGGAAATGCTGCTGTAAACTTGAATGGCAAGACAAGAGCAAGTAGAGGGGCAGCAACTGATCCTCAGAGTCTCTATGCACGGGTAACTTCCTTTCACAGCTCCACGGAACCACAATTGTTAAGCAGTTAACTTGATTTTGCTCAACCAATCTGTATGACAATTTCTCATCTACCATTCCCTTGATTGCTTCAGAAAAGAAGAGAAAGAATAAATGAAAGGCTGAAAGTTCTTCAAAGTCTGGTCCCTAATGGAACAAAGGTACGCCATATATAACATCTATAAGACAATGAGCTTTAGATCTCATCAATCTGTAATTTCTGAAACTCATTTTGCAAAATTCTGAAGATCGGTTCATGGTATGCCAGGTTGATATCAGCACAATGCTTGAAGAAGCCGTCCAGTACGTGAAGTTTCTGCAACTCCAAATTAAGGTGAGAGAAAGAATCCGTATTCCATTGGAAAATATTCAATTGCTGCAGTTGTTCTATATATTTAAATAGATGAAAAAGAAATAAAGCCTTATTCAAGAATTTCTTGTTTTCCTTTTCGTGTCTTGTCTTGTCTTGTGTAGCTGCTAAGCTCAGATGATCTATGGATGTATGCTCCCCTGGCTTACAATGGAATGAATATCGGACTCGATCTGAAGGTGACGACACCAATGGGATAGTAACAATGAAAGTGACCATTCCTATCTGTGATCTCAATAATTCTTTATGTACATTAATATCTCAAAGTGAAGTCATTGCCTTCCTGCAATGGTTTATTTTGTGTTAGTGTAGAGTTGCTCTTATGAATTTCGGAAGGAGTAACCATTGCTGGAAATCTTCTCATTCATTCATATTGCCAACCAACTGGATATAGTGTGACTACTGGCACAAAGCTTACTGATCTTTACATGGGTTCATGTTCCAGTCAAATTGTTGGTTGTAATTATAATCTTTTACAAATGATGTTTCTGATGAACCAAACTACCTACTTTTGCTCTAATTATGTTATTTCGATTCTGATGCCTCTCTATGGCTCAGGTATAAAATATTACAATCATTTATCCGATTTTATATATTAAAAAATAAAATGGAAAAATGAGCATCCCAATTTTCATGATTAAAATTGAACCAATATTTTGATTTTCCTTACAAATGAAAATTTTTAATGTAACTCAACTCAATTACTTAATCATAATAACTCCAATAGATAGATAAGTCCATAACTTTTTTCCAAATTTCTAAAGATAAGTTCTTAATAGAAATAAGTCCTTAACAAATAAATTAACTTATTAAAACTTATTTGTGATAATTATGAAAGATTGAAATATCTTTGCATAACTTTCATAATTATCATAACAACCCAGTAACTTGATTATAATTCAGTCGATTTTCTTTGCTCTCTCTAGCTACTATTCAAGTAAATCTCCTCCAAATTATCGTTTTAGGTCACTTTACTTTGGCGGATTTTGTCCTACTTAAAGGAGGATTGTTCCTGTTACCAAATGAAGAAAGTTACGGGCAAGGAGTCTTTGACGTTGGAGCCTTCTTCAATCTCTGTTGCACTGATTGGGAACCAAAATGTGTTGTGCCTTAAGGACAACTTGTGAGAATAAGTCCCTCTAGTAACACCAGATGAGTTCCCTCCACTGAGTCCTTCTAACCAAAAGGTCTTTTTAGCCGGTGAGTCCTCCAAGTTTGGCTACTCTTTGGCTTTAAAATCTTGGAAAAATATGGTAGGCATTGAGTTAACTAAGGAAATACTCAAATACTATCAAAATACTATACAATAATAAGGTCTAACCTTACCTATGGAAATATTGCAAGATAGGGAAATAACTTGGTTCAACTCAATGATAGGGTACTTCCTAGAAAAACATGCAACTTTCCTAAGATGGGTATGGAGAAAACTCTATAGTGTGAAGAGGATATCTTCGTACTCAAGTTCTTCAAAGATGCTGACCTACTTAACAAGGTCCTTGGCACAGTGTTGGCTAGCCTTTTCTCTTACAAAAATAGAAGCTTAGAATGTCCCTTGATAGGTGTGGTGTTAAAACTAGTGCTTTGGGAAAGTCGATTTGTCTTGACCCTCTTATTGCTAGGATTGAGAGGATTGGCTATGCTAGAATTTGTGTTGAAGTGAATAGAGGGAAAGAACTTTTTAAAGCCCTTCCTAATATGAAGCTGGATTTGGATGGGGAACTTATAAGGGTTCAGGTAGAGCTATCTTATGACTACAAACCAACTAACCACCTTAAGGTGTGAAAACCAACCAGAAAGATATTTAAAACTAGTTTGTATAATGAACTGTTGGGACTGTCAGAAGATAAAATCCCTAACTCAAAGGAAGTAATTGAATTGGTTCCTCCTAAAAATAAGTTAGGGGTTGAGAATCCTACTCTAAATACTCTTGTTAGCCAAGATCTCTAGGTTCAAGAAATTGTTGATGTTAGGTCAGGAAGTAAATGTCGTGGATGGTTTAGAGGATCGGCCTAAAGAGCAACAACTACAAAAACAGTTAGACTCAACTAGTTTGAAGGGTAGGAATGGTTTCACTAAAATCACTTTTATATCCTCAAGAAAGAAGTCTAAAAGGAAGGTAGGTAAAACTTGGTTGGGAAGAGCCTAATTATCCAATTAACTTTCATGGAGAGTTAATACCTCCCTTAAAATGCAAGAGAAGCTAAGTGTTAAAATTTTTAGGCAATAACTATAATTTTATGAGGAATCATTCATGTCATGCTAATCGTAGGATAATAATGACTTTTGATATAGACCTTACTCATATATCAATAGTTGATATATCTAATCAAATGATAAACCTCTCTTGTATTTCGCCCCAGACGGGGTTAGCTATTGAGGCTATGGTTGTTTATGCAAAAAACTTTGCTTTCCAAAAAGTTGAGCTCGGGAAAGACCTAAGGAGTATAAATGGATCGATGCATAGGCTTTGGGTCCTATTAGGTGATTTCAATTGTATTTTGCATATTAAGGAAGCTCAAGGTGCTAGAGTTAACCAACAAAACTTAACTAAAGAGTTTAATCAGATCATAAACCAATTAGGAGTGATGGACTTAAAATATAGGGGGAAACTATTTATTTAGAGCAATAGATAACAAGGAATTTGGTTTATTAGAAAGAAACTTGATAAGGTTATGGTAAAAAAAAAGGAATGGCTAAGTAAGATTCTATCTAATTATGCCTATTTTGGATTAGGGTTTTCCTTAGATCACTTAACTATTGAAATTCTTCAATCCTAGGTATGAAAAAGAAGAGTGCAAGAGAGCATAAGAGAACTATTACCAAGATCCTCCTGTTCCAAGTCTTAGAACTCTTGAATCCCTAACTTTTGGCAAATATACTCAAGCTTTACAATGACATAACTCCTTTCTTAAATAAAGGGCTAGAGTCAATTGGCTCTGTGGGGGGATGAGAACTGGAAGTTCTTTTACTATTCTATTCAGACTAGAATAAATAAGAATAGAATCTCTGCTTTATTAAACTCGAATAGTCTAATATGCAGTGATCATGCTAAAATTGAGACTATAACTTACAACTACTATGAGGACTTTTTAGGTCAACCTGCTTCCTCTTACTACATTGTGAAGAGTCTAATCCCATTTTTACATTTCTCTCTAGATTAGACTACAAAGGACAAACTATGCATGCTTGAATCTTACTAAGATATCAAGGAGGTACTTTTTAGGCTTAATCTTAATAAATCCCTTGGCCTAGATGATTTTAATGCTTATTTTTTTCAACAAACTTGGAATTTGATTGGTGACCTAATTGCTGATACGGTTCAAGAATTTTTCTCTCTACCAAGAATATGCTCAGGGAGCTTAGTTGTACCCATATATGTGTAGTTCCTACGATGAGAAATCTTAGTACTATGGCTGGTTTTCACCCTATCTCTTATTGTAACACAATTTATAATGTTATGTCAAAATTGTTGGCTAAAAAATTAAAGAAAGCCTTACAGTTTGTGATTAGTCTTAGTCAATGATCATTTATATAGGGTGGAGTTATAAGTGATAACATCTTGCTAGTCCAAGTACTATTCAAGGACTATGACTCTAAAGCTTCCATTCAAAGTTGTGCCTTGAAGATTGATTTTGCTAAGGCTTTTGACTTCCTAAATTGGAATTTCATATTTAAAGGTATGCTAGCTTTTGGATTTCATATAGACTTTGTATATTGGATATATGCTTGTGTAACTACTATATATTTTAGGGTGCTGGTTAATGGATCACCCTCGAAGTCCTTTTAGGAAGCTAGGGGATTAAGCCAAGGGGATCTTTTATCTCCTTATTTACCTTTGCTATGGAGATTCTCATCAGGATGATTAATTTGAAGATTGATGGCTTGATATCATTCAAGTATCACCATAATTGTAAGGAACTCTACGTCATCAATCTTGTTTTTATGGATGACTAATGCTATTCTGTATGGCTAATTAAGGGTCTATTCAACTTCTAACTAGAGTAGTAGGTCAATTCTCTACTCTATCTAGACTTAAGGTAAATTCAAAGAAGAGTAAAATTTACATCTCATTTAATGTGCCAAAAACTTTAACCTTTACCTCTATATCTATCCTACAATTGGATATTGCTACTTTCAAGTATCTAAGAGTACCTGTAACCAAAAATGAACCTAAGTTTGTTAACTATATAGCCCTTATTGCATCTGTTAAAGTGAGAATTTTCTCTTAGTAGAACATAGTTCTTTCTAAGGCAGACATGATGGAATTCATTTTCCCTATTATAAGGAATTTTCATATTCATCGGAGCAATCACTTGTTCCTCCCTAAAAAGTTGATTAAAGAAGTGGATAAGTTGATTAATAATTACCTCTGGACAGGGAAACTTGATGGCTCAAGGAAAGTTAAGGTGAATGGAATGATGTGTGTATATCAAAGAAGAAAAGGGGACCAGGGCTTATCTATTCAGGCTATGAATTTGGTCCTACTAGCCAACAATATTTCAAGGTTATTTAATGATAGGGAAGCTATAAGGTCCAAATGGATGCATACATTCTATCTCTTTAATACAAGTTTTTGGAATCTAAAAATTGGCAAGGAACACTCATAGTGTTTAATCCAAATTCTAAGGTTGAGATAAAGATTAAGATATTCTCTTAAAACCAGCATTGGTTTAGTTTTAATGGGACAAGTAAAGTGATTTGGGTTCACCATATCTCAGGAATGAACTAAACTCCCTCAAACAAATGATTCCATTGAATTATAAGGTAAATATAGTTATTAGGGAAAATAGGTGGAGCTGCAACCTGAGAGGATCTGTTATCCTATTGAATAATCTGCCTGATTACAACCTTGATAAATCTATGATGGATTAGGTTATCTGGTTACTATACAACTCTAATAAATTCACTAATAGTTCTCGTCTTGACCTATGTAGATATTAAGCCCTATAAAGCCTTATGGTTTGA
Organism: Erythroxylum areolatum; assembly: GCA_024520975.1. NCBI lineage: Eukaryota > Viridiplantae > Streptophyta > Magnoliopsida > Malpighiales > Erythroxylaceae > Erythroxylum > Erythroxylum areolatum. The sequence continues at coordinate 68,205,906 of JANIJH010000224.1, read as the reverse complement.
GCTAGTTTCGTCCAAATTTATGATCCCCAAGGCTTCTTTCATTTTATGGTTAGCTATTAAAGGCAGATTGCGTACCAAAGACAGATGTTGTAGAGTCTCTAAACCTTTTTGCCTATTATGCTAAGAGGTATTGGAATCTATCTCTCACTTGTATTTCCATTATAGGTACTCTCAAAGCCTATGGACTATATTACAACAATTATTTCACGTTTTTCGTTATAAAAGGGAGTTGTTTCTTATAGTTAAATGGGCTATTGGTAAAATAAGGTAAATGAGACAAGAAGTTTGTTTCCTAATAATTACTTTCTCTTGTGGTGTATATGTAATATGGCAAGAAAGGAATTGAAAATTATACAAAAGCTTGGTCACCTAAGACTATAATTCTCTAGATCAAAGAAATCCTAAACGCCAAGAATGATTTTTTGGGAGCCAGTGACTAGATGAGGATCATATGGAACCTAATGGATGTGGAGAATAGGAGATAATAATCTATTTATGAGAGTTACAACTCACTCCATTGAGGAGTTCATTCATAAGAAGACAAACCTATATCTAACCACACATATACATAGCAATATAAAAGGATAAGGCAATAGTGCTACTTGAAATGGTGATCCTTAATGAGTTGTGTATACAGATCCATTTCCCCTTCCACATTGGGATTGAGAGTGACTCTTAACAAGAAATTGTGTTATTACTTATACACGTGTGTAATACTCAAATGCAAGTAAATCTACAAAGATTACCAATGTAAGTTGCTTTACAATTGTTGAAGGAGATGATAGATTTCATTGCAATCATTGGTGGAGATGAGAGATTTCCAAATTAGGGGTGTGAAAGGGGATGACTGCTTCATTTCCTTTCTAGTATACTAAAATTGTGTTTGATCTTGGTTTCTACTAGAAACACATAACACCTTGAACATTGTTTGGAGGTAAACGAACGCAATGAGTGAGATGCTCTTCCTTCTCTCTACGTTGAGTGTCTTCAACTTTGGTTCTGGCCTCTTGTGGTATTTATTCTCTATAAGGGTTCTTTGGAAATTTCCTACCTTTCAGTCAACTTTGTTTCTTAAACTTTTGCCTGATCACCTCTCGTTTTTAATCTGAAAAGTTGTTTCTTTCCTTTTTCTTTGTCAACTAAGCCCAATACAGCCTGACTCCAACGATGAATTCCCCCTTTACCTGCACCAAAATCTTCCTTCCCTATTCTCCATATTGAAAAACAACCCTTTTCACAACTCCTGATTCACACCCAACAGATTGAGCAGACTTAGGTACCCTCTTCCACCACCTCAAACCCTCCTCTTTCCTCCCCAAATAATACCCTACAGCCTAAACAACCATTCATCGATTCTTCTTCTCCTAATATTCCATGGAACAAAAATTGGAAACAGGTTATGGGCGAGCCAACTGACGTTACTCTTCAACATAATTCACCAAAAGTTATTGATGGCAAGCTATATTACTTCCAGATATTGAGACCTTGTGGAATGGTGCAAGAAAATGGGAATCCTCCTTGGTAGGATTCTTTATGGATCGACGACCTATTTTTCCTATCATTGAAAAATGAGCAATTAGTTATTGGAGAAATAGAAGACTCTCTAATGTTCTTCTTACTGAAGACAATATGGTCTTATTCACTTTTACCTCTCAAGATGAAGCAAATAAGATATTAGAGGAAGGTCCTTGGCACGTAGCATAACTTTCTCTATTCCTACAAAAATGACAACCGATTATAAAGTTTGAAAACATTAAAGTGCATAACTTTCCATTGTGGATTAACTTACATAGCATTCCATTTGAGTATTGGACTACCTATGGACTTAGTTCCATAGCTAGCTTTATTGGTAGACCTCTATATATGGAAGAAACTTTTACAAAGAGGAAGAGAGTTAGCTATGCTCGGATATGTGTCAGTGTGGACAGATCCAAGGAACTTCTAGACTATATCCTAATTATGTGGCTTAGCATTGATAATGTCTTACAAGAAGACATGATTTATGTCTCATATAGTTGGAAACTCTTGGTTATTATGCAAAGAAATGTATGGAAACCAATTGGTATGATTTTTCTAAAGACGATTATATGGAATTAATGGGTTATAGATTCTAGATGCCCAATAGTTGAACCTAGATAATAAGGTACAAGGAATTGAGGAAAAAATCAAAACACTTCTTTCAAATGAGAGGGGAAGAGAATGTGTTCAGGTAGTGGATACAGAGAATGCCATCTAGGAGGAGGCTATGATGTCTGAACAAATTTAGGTTGGTGATAACGAGAGGGTTCTCTAGAAAGAAGCAGATCTTTTAACAAATGATACCCATTCCTTACCCCTTGATGGTAAAATAGACTCTCTACATAAGGAGGATGTTACTTCTGTTACTAATTCCTCGAATGAAAAGGTGATTGATGGAATAAAAACAATGGACAGACTTCAATTTATCTATAATTTGGATCAAATATGCTATCTGTATAAGAAAGGAACATGAATTAGGGAACATTTATTCTTTCTATGCTCTCTTTTCAGTGTTATTTGGAATAGGATCAGAAATTTCCCCTCTTGGCATAGGTCTTTTGATTCTCTCATCAAGATAGCTAAGTTCCTAGTAGAAGAACAAGCTTCCACTTCACTTTGGAAAAGGAAGGTGCTATTTCTAGCAATATCAACTCAAGAGATATGGAAAGAAAGAAATCGATGAAAGTTACAAAACATGGAACAATCATAGATTTAGTGATACAATCAGTTATTCAGAAGGGTAAAGAATAATATTCATGCTGGGAAATGGAACAGGATCATTCGAGACAAAAGAATGAGAGTTAGATCTTACCTGGGGAAGTCTGATATTGCAAGTTGCTGGGCAAGCCCACTAACTCCTTCACGCCCTCTACAAAAGCAAGGGAAGATGGGTAAAGTAGCCTTAATCAGATGAAGTTCTAGACACAACAAGTGGGGTGGCTCTTACCGAAATGGTGTTGCTGATCGTTTAGGGCACCCAACCTTAATTTGGAACATTCCCAAAATGCTTTGAAGATGGGTGGGTGTCCTTTACTTCTTTGGAATGAGGCAAGAGATGAATGTCATTTTTACGTGTCGTTTAACTCTTTGGTGACCAAACGATGTCATGCCTTCACGGTGTATTTGATGTAGTAACTCTAACGGTGCTATTTAACTATTAGAGAGTGTTACTCTCCAATAGTCATTGGTCCTTACTCTTTATTATATTAATTTAATTTTAATTTCTTAAAAAAAAGTGTAATGCTAGTGGAAGATGTTGATTGGCTATAACTTGGACTTATCCTATGATAGTATTTGGGGACTTTTATTTGTGATAAGTGTAAAATTCTTTATTCTATTTACTTTTCTAAAAAAAATTAAAACTTATTAAAAACTTAAAATGATGACATAACCAATTTTATTGTCAAAAAATGTTAATAAATATTCAAATTCTTATCATATAAGGACTTAATAACAACTTAATTAAATATCCTTTATATTTAATTGTAATTACCGTCACTTGAAAAGTCACCATTTAAGTTGATTTTACTTTTCTATTTTCATTTTTCAATATAAAATATTTGTTTGAGTATTCAATTTCTACTTTTGGTTTTATTTTGTTCTAATTTTTATAACTTATGAAAATTATAAAATTTGATTTTTATTTTCTATTTTTTGTTAATGTATGATATTTTGCTAATGCTAAATAAAATTTTTTAATTAATTAATTAATAAAATAATTTATCTTTAAATTGTATATAATATTTAATTAGTATCAATAATAAAAATATATTTATATTGACATTAATAACTAAATAAATTTTATTTTTTGAAAAAATGTTAAAACTAAAAGCAAGAAATGAAAACAAAAAATTATAATAGAAAAACAAAAATGAAACCAAATAACCTCCTAAATATCAACTTTAAGAATTAATTTGTGTCAAATTCAAGAAATAATTTGTGTCAAATTCAAGAACATAAAGTCAAAAACATTTAATTGATCCATAAATAAAGTTTATATCACCTATATTTCATTGTTATACTTAGGATTAATTACAAAAAAGTTCCAAATTTTACTAAATTTTGCAATTATAACCTTTACTTTAAAAAGTGACAATTAAATAATCAAAATTTTAATTTTTTCAAAATTAACTAGATGATAATGTCTCCGTTAACATTGTTGACGTAAAAAGTCACGTCAGACATAAATTTAAACACATTTGATAATACCTGGAATTAATTTTACACTTCACACTTAATTTAAGAACTTGGGTCTCTATCTTCCATAGAAACATCCATAGACATGGACTCCAAAGCACTAGACGAAGAAGAATCCCTGAAAGTTGCAGGGCTTAAAGGTGGCAACAAGGACAAAGATCACGAATGAGTTGGTCTCGGGCAAAAATTCTCTGACATTTGTTAGTTCACTTGCCCAGACATCGAGTTCTGAAAATTTGACGAAATGGGTAGGATCTGTTTAGGGTGTGATAGTGATATCCCTGTTCTTTTTCTTTTTTCAACATCAAAATTTTGACCAAAATTTCTAGTACTTAATTGAGCTTGACTCAACTGTGGGAGATCAAGTTGGTTCATAATAAAAATGGCTGCTTTGGAATGTTAGTCGATGATTGAATAGTACCAAATGAAGATTGAATCCTTTGCATAACTTCACCATTATCTTCTTTAGTATCACCCATCCCATGACTATAAACCTCAATTCAAGCTTAACCCACCTTACCTTTCACCAAAATCCAATCAACAAATCAGACTAAACAAAAAACCCACCAATAATCTTCAACTAGCAAACGTGCACATTAAAAGAAATGAGCATAAAGGAACATAAACTATAAGAAAAGCAAAGATCTTTCATCATTGAAAAACCAAAGAGAACATTTTGTTTCAACCATGTTGGTAATTTCAAACAAATGGTTGTCCTCTAAATCAACTTGGCATTTGATGCTTCACTTTAATCCCTATTCACCCCACCTTTAGCTTTACCAATGTGGGACAGAAATGACAAGATGAAGCTGAAGGTGAAGTAGCAGTACCCATCAAGACCAACCATCCTTTTCACTTCCCCGAGTCCAAGTGTTTAGCGTGTTAAATATAAGAACACGAACTAAGTGTGTTTTAGGGGTCGGTTAGTTAGTATGGAGGAATGACAATAAGAATGAAAATGAATATAGTGAAGAATGAGAATGAATATTATCATTATAATTATGATAGTTGGTTAAGATGAAAGAATGATTACCATTACTATTGAAAATATAATTCATTCATTAATTAAATATAACGTAATTAATTAATTAATAATAGTATATTCATTAATTATATTGTAATTAATTAATTACAATATTTTAATTAATGAATAATTATATTTTAATTAATAATAATGTAATTAATTAAATAATAATATTTTAATTAATAATGTTGTAATTAATTAATTACAATAATTAATGAATAATGATATTTTAATTAATAATATTTTAATTAATAAATTAATTAATCACAGTATTTTAATTAATGAATGAATTATATTTTAATTAATTATAGTGTAATTAATTAATTATATTTTAATTAAGGATAATATAATTATTTATTTTATTTTAATTAATTAATTACAATATTTTAATTAATAAATGAATTATATTATAATTATTTAATTGTATTTAATTAATTAGTAAAAATATTTTTAAAAAAATGAGTCACTATTATGGAATGAGTTTCATTCCTCTACTAAATAGAAGGTATGGAGGATTTTTCAAAGTGGGATATCAAACTATTACCTCTATAATGATAATCAACAACAAACTACTCACTTTTCATTCCTTACCTATTAACCCCTTCCCAAACCCATCAACCAAGCACCCCCTTACTCATTAACTATAATCTCTCCCTCTAAGTCTCTTCTCTGTGTGTCTTTCCTATTCTGACGAGGATAGATTTAACGACATTGGTGATGGACACGTGATATTAAATAAGAAAAAGACATTTGAATGTGTGACAAGTAAGAAAAGGTGTGATTGAGAAGAAAATGGGTAAGATAATTTGTGAAAGTTGAATCCTAAATTGTTTTAGATTTTTTACTCTTTTCTTTTAATTTTTAAAATTTTCCTTAATTTCACTTAATTGGTTTAGTTAAGTTTGACATGTAAAATTAAGTTCAATTTTTATAAATCACATTTAAATCTATGTCTTACATGACTTTTTATGTTAGTAATATTAATGGAGATATAACTATATTAAAAGTCTGTACTTTGTTACACGGTTTCTCTCTTGTTTCTTTCTCTAAACCTGTCTGTCCTTTGTGACATGTGGGTCTTCGTTTGAGATAATGCAAGGAGCCATGGCTCAACTCTCTTTGCATGACGCCAAGGAGGAAGGCTGGAAGCAGGAAGAGTTGGAAGGGGACCACCAAGATTTAAATGAAAACGTGTTAGTGGGTCTGTTTCTCACAAAAGTCATCATAAATTCGGCTGCTATGAGCAATACTCTGGCCAATATCTGGCGTCTAGCACGAGGAGTTCACATTTCAGAGCTAGGGGAAGGGCGTTTCAAGTTCAAATTTTTCCATGAAGTAGATGTCCAAAGGGTTCTGGATCGATGCCCTTGGACCTTTAATAACCACTTATTGGTTCTCCACCATCTGGCAAAAGGGGAAAACGCCAGAACCGTCTCGATTCGGTTTTGTGATCACTGGCTACAAATCCATAACCTCCCTACTGGATCTATGTCTGAGACTATGGTGAAACAATTTGGAAATTTTATGGGAAAATTTGTGGCATATGATCCACGAGGGCTCACTGGCACAGATGGGCAACATCTACAACTGAGGGTGTCCATCGACGTGCTTACACCACTGCTTCGAAAGAAGAAAATCCACATGGCTGACGGAACTACCACATATGCTGCCTTCAAGTATGAATGGCTCTCCATGTTTTGTTATCTTTATGGGCTTCTAGGGCATGTCGATTTCTACTGTGACCTGAGGCTGGAGAAACCAGCATCGAAACTTGTTTTCCAGTGGAACGACGACATTGTGGCTCCGACACAACAGAATACTCCAGGCATAAGTTCCTGGTTACGGTCAGCGGATGGTGGGCAACTTACGAAAGATCATTATCACTTTGGGGGTTTGATGATACCACATCCAACCTCTCACATTTCGACCCCCCACCCCCTATGCGTCAAGCTTTGGATAAGGTAGTAGGGAAACAAAAGTGCCTTGTTTTTGGGGCTGTTTATGCTTATGGGAACATTTCGCTTACGGGGAAAAATTCGGAGGATGTGGACCATGTTTTGGAGGCAGAGCATACTCTGATGTGTCTGGATGAGGGGAAGAAGAGACAGTGGCATGAGCACCCACCGATTTCTCTTGTTTATGGTAACAGGGATCCGACTAAAACTCATCTCTTATCTCGACCCCCACAGGACAGCTTACCAACGATAGGCCCTATTAGGCAGGCCAGCCGATCACCATGAAGCTCATTAGCTGGAACTGTCGGGGGCTTGGAAATCTTTGCACAGTGAGGTCTCTGAAAGACCTAGTCTATCGCCATAAACCTTCGATCATTTTTTTGATGGAAACTATGATTGAAGCCTCTCGTTTGGATACTATCAAAAGGAATTTGAGTTTTGACTCGTGTTTTGGAGTGGATAGTTTTGGAAGAGGAGGTGATCTTGCTCTTTTGGAATACGGGGGTGACTGTGATTATGAGGTCTTACTCCAATAATGTTATTGACGATGCTATTTCTGGTATAGAGGGGGCAGCTGGAGATTGATAGGTTTCTATGGTTTTCCTAAGCGACAACGACGCACAAAGTCTTGGAACCTTCTTCATCTTTTGGCTTCTCAGAGCAATGACAAATGGCTTTGTATGGGGGATTTTAATAATCTGCTCTCGCCCTTGGAGAAACAAGGAGGTGCCACGCATCCTAATTTTCTTTGTTCGAGCTTTAGAAGTGTTTTAGAGGATGCTCACCTATTTGAGGTACCCACCACAGGATCTTTGTTTACGTGGGAACGTCGCAGTGGTTCCAATACGGTGGTGAGGGAAAGATTGGACCGTGCTGTAGCCACTAGTGATTTCCTCCATCTTTTCCCATACTGTCTCTCTTTTGCAGCTAACACTACTGTTTCAGATCACTTGCCCATTATTATTGCTCTTGAGCACTCATCGTATGCATGGAGTTGGAAGCAATTTAGATTTGAACATTCTTGGCTCCTTGACTATGCTATTATGACTGTTGTGAAGGAAGCGTGGCGGGAACCAAGATTATGGGGTACCATGGCCAAAAAGAACTCTTGTTGCATGGCTTTGGAAGCATGGGATGGTAGGCTTAATCGGGAAGTAATCAACAAGAAGAAGGTAGTGGGGGCTGAATTAGAAGTCTTGTTGAGCAGTAATGCCCCTGGTGCTAATGGCAAAGTAGCGCGTTTGAGGGCTGAATATAATCGGTTACTTGAGCACGAAGAAGTTCGATGGAGCTAGAGAGCGAAGATGTTTTGGTTGAAAGATGGGGATAGGAATTCAAAGTTTTTCCATTCCCAAGTTAAGATGCGACGGAGAACTAATCGAGTTATAGCCTTGAGAGATAGTTTGAACAATATGGTGTCGGATCCGCAAGGCATGCAGGAAATCATTGGGCGATATTTTTCAAATTTGATCAGTGGAGAACCGGTGGACTTTAGTTGGGTCGAAGGAATTGTTCTATGCCGTGTCACTCAAGTAGACAACGTGCTCCTTCTCACTCTATTCTTGAAGGAGGAGTCAAGAGCTGCACTTTTTCATATGCACTAGGATAAGTCTCTTGGCCCGCCCAAGCAGACAATGCGCTCCTTCTCGCTCTATTCTCGAAGGAGGAGTTCAGAGTTGCACTTTTTCATATGCACCCGGATAAGTCTCCTGGCCCAGACGACTTAAATCCAGCATTCTATCAGTAGTTTTGGGAGGTGATTGGTGATGACATAGTCAAAGATTGCAATACATGGCTCATGTTAGATACTTTTACTACGACGTCGACAGATACTTTGTTTGTTTTAATCCCAAAAATTGCTCATCTTGAGTATGTGAAAGATCTCAAACTCATAACATTATGTAATGTATTGCACAAAATCATGTCGAAAGTCTTAACCAATCAGTTGAAATGCATTTTCCCCATATTATTTCTGAGTACTAGTCTGCTTTTGTCCTAGGGCGATTAATTTATGATAATGTCTTAGTTGCTTTTGAACTGATTCATGGGATGAAAACTAACAAAAGGGTCTCGGGAAGTACAGTGTTGAAGATTGACATCTCTAAGGCTTATGATAGAGTTGATTGGGGTTTTCTTGAAACTATGCTGATTTCTTTAGGTTTTGATAAGCGGTGGATCAAACTGATGATGCTTTGTGTGAGGGATGTCAAGTATTCAATTTTATTAAATGGGTGCGAGATTGACCCTATTATTCCAAGTAAAGGTATCCGTCAAGAGGACCTTATTTCTCCTTATCTGTTTATTATCTGTGTAGAAGGTCTTTCCTGCCTACTCAATCAAGCAGAGCGGAGTGGACTCTCATTCATGGGTGCCGGTTTAATTCTAGCGGGCCACGCATCTCTCACTTATTTTTCGCCGATGATTCACTACTCTTCTTTAATGCCTCTAAGATCGAATGTGGAGCTATTAATAGCATTTTGACGTCTTATGCAACAGCTTCAGTTCAGTCTATCAATTACCAAAAATCTAGCATCTTTTTTAGCCCAATTATTAGGTTAGAGGAGAAGCGGAAACTATCTGATATATCAGGGGTTTACATCCCGTTGGATCAAGGGCAATATTTGGGGCTGCCATCTCTTATTGGGAGAAGCAAGAAACGTATTTTCACTTATCTCCATGATAAACTATGGCATAGGGTGAATACATGAAACAACAGATTTTTATCCAAAGCAGGTAAAGAGGTACTTTTAAAATCTGTTGCTCAGGCCATTCCGTCTCACTATATGAGTGTGTTCATGGTTCCCAAATCTATTTGTGAGGAAAATAAAAAAAAATCATGAACTCTTTCTAGTGGGGTATGAAAAAGGAAGGGGGAAAGTATTCACTGGTTATCATGGGACTGCATGTTTGATAGTAAAGCCGATGGTGGTATGGGCTTTAGGAATTTAAGGTGCTTTAATTTAGCAATTCTTGCAAAGCAAGGTTGGTGGCTGCTTATAGAATCCAACACTCTCTTTTTTTTGTGTGTTCAAAGCTAAATACTTTCTTAGAGGGAACTACATGAATGCTGGTTTGGGTTCTAACCCAAGTTTCACATGGAGAGGTATTCTGCAAGCCAAGGAATTGCTTCAAGTAGGTGCCAAAATTCGGATAGGAAATGGGGAATCAACAAACTTCTGGTTGGATCCCTGGTTACCTTGGGACTTGAAATTTTGATTGCTTGCAGGAATAGGAGCTAGGAACCATGATCTAATGGTCCATGCTTTTCTTAAATGGGAGGACAGATGTTGGGAAGTGGAGAAGCTTCAAGAAGTGTGCTGTGAGGAGGATGTGCATTATATTTTGACGATCCCTTTGGGTTTGAGGAGCAGACCAGATAAATGGCTGTGGCATTTTGATAAGTGCGATACTTAGACTGTCAAATCTGGTTATTACCAAGTCCCTAAACTCAAGAAGGGTTCTTATGACTAGCGCGAAGATATATGAAAGTTTTTGTGGAACCTAACAATCCCTCCAAAAGTTAAAGCTTTCAAGTGGCGACTTTTAAGGGATATTCTTCCTACCAGAGAGTGGATCTTTAGTCGAGGAATAGATATTGACTCAAGCTGTGGCCACTGTGGCCGTAACGAAGATTGCTTCCATGTGTTTGTGGGCTACTATGTAGCGAGCGAGATTTAGACTACATTTGGTTTGAATTTTCATTCTTTTGGGTCAACAATCTTTACTTGTGTATGTAATGCTTCCAAGGTTGTCCCTGTTGATATAATACGAAATGCTTGCATGGTCTTATGGCAGATATGGTGTAGCAGAAACACATTTGTTTGGGAAGCCAAGCTCACGCCTTGTGAGCAAGTTATCAAAAAGGCAACCTCTTTCCTTTAGGCATGGACAGTAGCACGATGCCTCTATGATTCGAATTCTGTGGGATCCAGCAACTTGGGCAACTATAATTAGTTGGATGACACTCTAACTGGTGATTCACATGCAGGCATTTCATTGCAATAAGTTTGTTTCGTTGACGGAGCTATTTTTCCCCACATGCACTGCAGTGGTTATGGGGTTGTAATTAAAAACATTGCAGGTGCTGTCGAGTTTGCTCTCTCAGGTACATTTTCTAGTGTATTCAAACCTAAGACAGCTAAAGCTCTCGCCTGTCGATTGCTTCTAGCTTGGGTTGACCTGCATATGCCTGGACAGTGTTCTATTGCCGTGGATGCTCAGGAAGTTTATACCGCTCTTCAATCATCTCGGGAAGACTCATCTGACTTTGGTAAAATCATTGATGATTGCTTAGATATTCTTAGGTGTAATACTGCTGTTTCAATACGCTGGCTTCGCCGACATTGTAACATTGAAGCTCATGAGTTAGCTCGACATTCTCATTTGTATGCCCCTTTATGGTTTGGGATTACTACCCTAACTTTGATTAATATCAAGTCTCGTTTTACCAAAAAAAACATTAACGGAGATACTAACATCAGATTAAATTTGAAAAATTAAAAATTTGAGTATTTAATTTTTATTTTTTAAAGTTTAGTCTATAATTTTAAAATTAAATAAAATTTAAAATATTAAAATAACCCTTATTTTTAATAAAAGTTTTAATTTTTTTTAAATAACTTAGTAACGATGTGGTTAAAAGAAATCAGGTTTTCTTTTAATTTAATTACCTTAAAATAAAGTTGTAATTTTTAAGTTTTAAAATTTATTTTTGTTTTGAAAATTAGGAACTACCTTGTGCTCATTTCTTTGACAAGGAATGCGTAGATAAGTGGCTAAAAATAAGGGACATGATCCTCTGTATCATTTATCATGTCTCAACCATGTCCTATTTTATCTCAACCATCCATCTATGTGGGACACGTGACCAACCTCCCTCTTGCAATGGGGACAGGATGCACTTATTTTTACCCCTCAGATCCTCTGTGCCATTTATCTTATCCCAACCCTGTCTCATTTTATCTCAACCATTCATTTATATGGGGCCCACATCAATGAATGGTTGAGATGACATGAGACATGATAAATGTCACAGAGGATTTGAGGGGTAAAAATAAGTGCATCCTGTCCCCATTGCAAGAGGGAGGTTGGTTACGTGTTATGATTTCTAGGTCAAACTCAGAGCCTGAGCACCAACTGGTTTAGGCCATCGTCAACGAAAGTACCAGAGGTGCAATAAATTTACTCCAAAAAAGAAACCAAAATTTAACACCAAAATAGTGTAATAAATAATAATACATCAAATTTAGTATATTACTATTTGTATACTAAAAGTTGTAAAAAAAATAACTTTGTCCATATTTTTTTAACATATTCCTTTTATGTCATTCTCATAATTTGATTTATTTACATAATTTATTAAGTAATTAAATTTAAAATATATATTACTTTATACAAAATATATCATTACAAAGATTTCATTGAGACATTTAAAATGACAATAATTTTAAACATAATATTAAATTTATTTATAATATTTATTTATAATTCTTATTTATAAATGTTATAAATTCATTAATAAAATTTGTATTTATCCAAAATGATCTACCTTAGTACAAACCATTCATGATCTTGAGGCCAAAAAAGAAGTTATTCGCAAAGAAGCAAGAAGTATGTAGGAAAGATGTCAAGCGTATGTTTAGAGTTCTTCAGTCACAATTTGCAATTATCAAGGAACCAACACATTTTTGGAAAAATCCATATTACATGATATTATGTCAGCATGCCCGAAACTCTTTCCACAGGTAGCTGCTCCTCCACTGCCAGGGTCGTATGCGCCTCCCCTCCACGCCACTGCTAGCTTCGGTGACGGTAACTCTTTTTTTGTAACGTATTCATAGTACGAAGAAACCGCCCACCCCAACGCACAGTTTCCAGGTGCACACTTTTATTTTATGCCTCTTTCATTTTTCGAGCAAGTTTGGTATCAGATGTCTTTAGTTAGCTGTTATGTTAGCTGTCTCCTTGAGTATCTCCCGACTGTTTGTGGTGGTTATGGGTTTCAGTCCCAGCTTTCCAGTGCACTATTCATTGTTTTCTTAGTCTGGAGTATTATGTACTGATCCTTTCAAGTCTTAAAAGAAGGTTGAAGCTCGTGGGTATCCAGCTCAATAGAAGTGTGAGGTCAAAGACCAAATGAGTTCCTGTTTTCTCGTTTGCCATGTATGTTACTCTCATCCTTTGTAAACAAGGGTGGGTTCTCTTTTAACCAACGAGGATAGTGGGGAACATTCGACCTCGTGAGCCAGAGTGGGATCTGCGTCTAGGATATATGTAGCTCTTGTTAGTTCAAACAAGACGGTGGTTAGGGGATGGTTAGGCTCTTGCGCAATTACTTTGATATTTCCAACGTACCTCTATAACGTCTGGAGTTTGACACACCTCACGTCCCATCTGCTACCTTGAGTCGACTGACAAATCTGCGGCGGTGTAGGAGATCTTTTCTTCAAAGAACCGTGGGTTGGCCGCTTTAGAACCTGTCGAGGCTTTTAATAAAAGACAGTTAATAATAATAATATTTTTATTTTTATTTAATCTACTACTATTATTTGTCTTCAGTCTTTTCCTTTTGTTTCTCGAATCTCCAGAGACTTTCTCGCCATCCCTTTTAGTATTTTCCTTGGGAGCTCTTTTACTGTGACTAGTACGTGTGTGTTTTTACAAGCTTCAGGATTCTTGCGGTTGACACATTAGTTATTACTTTTATTCGTTTTATTCATTTTTTATTATTATCTAATTATGTACTATCTTTTTGTATTTGTATTAGTTTTATTATTATTATTATTAGCATTTTTAGTATTATTATTTTTAGTCTTATTTTCATTATTTTATATATATCTATATCTTTTGTTATTTTTATTGATTTCTATTTATTGGTATTGTTTACCTATTTTTTTTGTCACTTGTATCACTCTTATATTGTCTCATGTGCATTGTGGGTCTATCGGAAACAACCTCTCTACTTTGTAAGAATAAGGCTGCGTACTACCAGACCTCCCCAGACCCTGCTTCAATGCGGAACTTCAGACTGGGTGTGATGATGATGATGCATTATAATGCACAATATATCATTAAAGACGAACGTGATATTCAAGCAGTCAAATGCCAGTCCCTAAAATTAATACTAATCAAAACTATATTATTATATTTCAAAAATTTCTTGCTAGACAAACAAATTAAAAATAAAGAAACTCATTGTGAACTTCTTAATGTATTAATTGAACATTTGTAAGAATAATATGATAATGCAGAGGATTAGCAATTGTGTAATAAAGATATTATATTTGTGTATTTGATTAATTTATTGTTGCAATAATATTAATTATATTTGTTAAATAATATTAATTTAATATATATATATATATTAAAAATAATAATTTTATTTTAAAATTTATAAATAAATAAATAAAAATAAATTTGGTATAAAAATTTGATGTAGAATAATTAGAGCAACATCAAATTTGGCGTAAAAAAATTCTTCGAATATCCTCTTTTATACTAAATATAGTGGAAAATTTTGGCGGAACGGTTGGAGACGACCTTAGATAGAAAATGGAGTACTGTGCCGTGCTAAGCAGCATCTCACAATATAAAACAGGAGTCTATACAAAAACATTAAAATTAACTCGTAAACATATTTAAAAAAAAATAGAAAACGTAGCTTCAGCCGGTGTCAATTTTGCCTAGTCTGAACGTTGGTCAGTTTGTGCACCCTATGTTTCTCATGCAAAAGGTCAGTTTTTGGGCTAGCACCATTAAACTGCAAGTTAATATCGTCGGGCAACTTGCAGACACGATCTGGATTGTGCAGACAGAAACTAAAAGCGAATTTTCTCTTCACTGATTAAATCGCACCTTTTTAACTACTGAAAAGAAATTATATTGCCAGCATATGGAAATCATCTATCAAGGGCTATACTTTAAGCATAATCCATTCAGCATAAGCTCTCAAATCAAAAGCATAAGTTACAATCAAGGCAGAATATATGAACCTGTCCGAAATTTGGTGTGGAGGATAGTTACGATGTTAAACTCTTGTACCCTGATCAAACCCTTTCTCAATCTGTCAAATCTAATCCCTACTTCAACTGCTAAGCCTGTTACAATATTAATAAATAAGGGGAATTTCTAATTGCAATCGTTTATTGTCCATGTACAATACAACCATATAAACTTATGTTCAAAATCCTTGGCTTACATACCTCTGCAACACCTGAAACCCTTCAAAGAGATCAGAGATGCTGCAGTTTCTCTTGTTCATGCTCGTTCATCACTGACATGATTTGGAACTTCTGGTTGACTTTCTAGAGGCATGTATTGTGCCATGATAGCTCTGATCTCTGAATCCATGTAAGACTGAGAAAGGAACAACCAGAAACATAAAAAAATTAGACGTGTACTGACCAAATATAGATATGTATCAAAGTGCTAGGAACAGAATCGCATAGTTGTCCCAACTGCAAAATTCTGTTCGGTGGATTCAGCCCTAAAGAGGGTCTATATTCAAAAGGGCAGTGCTTGAAGGAAACATACCCTCAATCTGTATTTATAGACTAGATATGCTCCACCTGCAGCCATAGCCAGGCCTATAATAATAACCCAAACAGCTGTCCATGCAGATCTTACTTCTGTACCACTCTTACCTGCAATCAATCAAGGGAAGAGGATCACAACACAAATTTTAACATTCAACAAGTATGGAACAACAGTTCAGGTGCTGTGGCTTTCCAACTCACTTATGCAGGTATCATGGTCTCTGATATAAAGGAGATCTCCACTGCAACTGCATTCGTAACTTCCCCATGTATTTTTGCAGCTACATTCAGGGCACTGACAAGCTTTCTTCTCTTTGCATTCATCAATATCTGCATCATCACAGT
This sequence comes from Erythroxylum areolatum, assembly GCA_024520975.1. NCBI lineage: Eukaryota > Viridiplantae > Streptophyta > Magnoliopsida > Malpighiales > Erythroxylaceae > Erythroxylum > Erythroxylum areolatum. Next base: position 68,189,833 of record JANIJH010000224.1, on the reverse strand, counting down.
AAGCAGTAACAGGTTAATCAGAATAATCGATTAAGAGTTCTTTTTGACGTGATCTTGGCAGTAATCAAAAGAGAAAAATGCACAACAAAATGATGGGATATCACTTTTGCCGCTAAAACTTCCAGGAAACTGGTGCAGTAGGAAGTCATAGCCCAAATGCTTATCCATCACCAAATTGTTTATATATCTATATATCTATCTATCTATCTATATATACATACATACATACATACATATATATATGGACGTATATATATATATAGACCTTCAAAACTTCAGCTAAGTTAATATTGAAGCCGTGAAAATGAGCCATGATAGGAATGGATACTGCTCAAGTGAGTAAAAGTAGTCCACGAGGTCAGAGGGAAAGAATCCATACAGGAAAGAACGAAACAGCAAGCTGTGCAGCCCCAAGGAGTTGAAATAAATCAATATAGGGCCATAGAGCCAGGCAAAGACTAGATATGTGACCTTTACAACATGTAGCCATGCATTCATAGTCAATATCACTTGCAACATAACAAAACCACACAATGTGTCATCATGTGAATAGTTTATAACTCAAACATAAACAACAACATATTCTTGATGTACGTTTTTGACATGCATAGACTTCTCAACATTCATCCTCACTTCACCAAATTTACCATATTGATAAAGCCTACAGCTAAGAAGCATCTCTTACCAACACAACTTTTCACACCATCACCTTTGAACCCTTGGGGACACTGGCATTTACCACCATCAACATCCTGTTCATATGTATGATTAGAATGTGAAGTATCATGTTTAGTCAAGAATAGAACACTGAAGACAAGAAGACCACTAACCAAACAAGCAGAGAAGGTGTGTCCGGCTCGGGATTCATGCCAACAGCCTCCATTGTTTATCTTGCACCTCCCAGGTCCACTCACTTCAAGGCAACAATTACATGGTTAAATCAAAGCAAGGCACATCAACTTAAGTCTTTTGTGCAAAAACAACCACTGTGTTTGTCGTGTCATCTAAGAGTCAAACCAGGAAGAGGTTCTACGTCTTCAACATGTATAGACAACACATTTAAGAGAAGCACATTTTGAAGCACAAGGTAGCTCCGATACGGTGAAGTTTCTTAAGAGTTGATACCCGGATTACTCTACTCTCACAAAACAAGTAACAGAGGTGCTTTAGGGGAAGAGGAAACATGGGAACAAAATCTCTTAATCCCATTGGGAAAGGAGCCAAACAATTAAAATAACTAAGACACAGACAGACACTACATTGACGTTTGCACTTTCGCAAACAATTAAAATAACCAAGACACAGACAGAAACACTACATTGACGTTTGCACACAACATGTACAAATATTCTTGTCAAAAATTTACAATGCCGAACTGCAAGTTCGAATCTGAGCTCAACTAACACCAACACTCTAAACTTTGTGAAAGCTTCAATATTACCCATTGCTGGTGGAGCACAAACCTGCTTATGTAACAGTGTCACTAAAGTTTGTATTCTGATAGTAAATAGCCAAACAACTTAGCTGGAAGACAGGATTTCATCCACACTAGAATAACCAGACAATAAGTAGGTGAAAGTTTTAACTTTGCATATTGCTGAAGGAATCATCTCATGTATCTTATGATTTCCTTTGGATAAATCGCTAACGCTTGCACATCAAGTACAAGCCCATCGACAAGATAATCTCATGCACAGGCTGCTTTAAGATAGTGCACGGATGATCAACAACTTAGCTGGAAAACCAGATTTCATCAAGACTATAAAAACCAGAAAATAAATATATGAATGTCCGGGTTGGGCTGTATTTCAACCAGACTCCTCCTTAACTATCCTTGCATATCTGAATGTAGTCAGTAGATCATTATACTTTCCTACCAAAGAATATGTTTCTCCATTTAAAAAAAAAGCTCAAGAGATGACGGTCAAAATTACCCCAAAAGTTCATCAACTTGAATTAACCGATAATAAATCGATTGAAAGTTCTAAACAAGTATTTAAACTAACCTTCACAGTGGCTGTAACCATCTCCCTTGAACTGCACACCATCAACAAGGGGGCATTCACAAACCCTTCCACGAAATGTATCCTGGGCAGTTAAAAAGAATTTTACAGTAGGGTAACTAAACTAGATATCTGAAAAGGGAAGAAATCACAAGAAGAAAAGACAGAGAGAGAAAAAGAGAAAGAAATATATGGAAGAACCTTGCAGGCTGTGATGTTGGCTACTTTATCTTGCCAGCAACCTCCATTATTCTCCAAACATTCATTTGTCTCAACATCTGATTCAAACAGACTCTCTTATAAACATTCACACACATAATAAAAGTTACAAGAGGCCACTACCAGACAATGCCTTCCTGAAAATAGCTTTTCATTCTCAAGACTCAAGCACCCTTTTAGTTGGCACCTTAACTCTCTTTTTGTTGTCTATAGCAATGGCATAAATCCACCAATTTAATTAGGTCAAAAACTCACCACTACTCAAACAAACAGCTGGTTCAGTTGTTTCCTCAAAACCAGCACATATGGCTTTCAAAACAGCACCTTTCTCCAACTTTCCTGCAGTGACATGTTTTGGCGGCTAAGCAAAGGACAAACAAGGGAAACATGTTGAGAATCAAGAGCATGCCATAGCATACCTCGATACTGCCGATTGTTGATAACAATGGTTGGCAATATAGTGACATCACCCCTTGATCCTTTGCCAACCTAAATGGAGGTCATTATCAGTAGGCTATCTACTAATTACCCAACAATTAAATTTCCATGACCACATATTGGCATTCATTACCCTGTTTTATAGACATAAACGAACATTACCTGAGCATCTTGTTCTTCTTTCAATACAGGATTCTCAGAATCAGCATTTGGATCTCCCATACACTTCTCAATCTTCTTATCATCAAGTCCTGAGGAGATGTCAAATTAGCTGAAAGAACAAACAATATGACTGGCCATCAATTAGGAATATAAATACAATGATGAATTACTTACCAAGAGATTTGATCACACCATCAGCACAATCCTTGTTGTACCTTTTCTCCTTCATGGGACATCTAATCTGAAAATCAGTCACATAGTCCCACCAGACCCAAGGTTTTTTGCTCTCATTTGCCACTCTGAAAACACAAAGTTGCCTTAAATTCTCAATGACAACATCCTTCCCATCATAACCTGTGCTGAAATCTTGTTCAGGATCAGGAGCACAATATCTTCCATGATTTATGCACTGGGATTTACACTGGCGGCTCAAGGTAAAAGCCTGGGGACAGTACCAAGTTATATAATGTGGTGTAAACTGAGTGTATCCCCCTTTCTCTAATATCTGTGCTGCACCTCTAAAATCCTTCACAAATTCCAACAGCATATTACACTTAACCCCACATTCATCATTGCTGTTGGTCCATAACTCATACTCCACACGATCATCAGGATGTGGGACAGCTTCTCTCCAATCAAGATTCACATTTACAATCTCACCACTATTTAATTCCTTCTTTAGTTTTTCGCCAAAGCTCTTCTCAATCAGTGCAGAAGGTATTGTTATGTTCTCAATGTACTTTGCTGATGAACCATCTTCTTGAGGTTGGTCCATTGTTATTAATGCTTCCTCAACGTCATCAGCAACAAGAACAGCAGAAGCTCCAGCCTTCTGAGCATTCCAAACCTTCAATGCAAAGAAGCAATCTGACAAGCAACATAAAGTAATATCTTAAAAACTCATTAGAAATGTATGTCCGACTCTGATTTGATTACATTTTAACAAATTATCCAAAACCCATGTGAAAAAAAAGCTCTATTACCAAAACAATCGAAACCCTTGATAAACAAGAAGGCCTTGATTTCTAGCATTAAAAATAAAAGAATGCTCTGACAACAGTAGAACCAAAATATTGTACGAAATGAAAATTTAATTTTCTGCATTCACTAAATCATGTTGATAGATGATAACAAAGAAGTTAGCCCATGAATAACTACAGCCTGACAAGTGAGAACTTTCATCCAACTGCATTACTCTACATCCATTATGATCCAAAGCAAAACGATCTATCTCCAGAGATTGCAACTTTGCATCTACCAGGCCCACTAAAATGAACTAAAATTCAGAAAATTGATCCAAATCAACAAACTGATGCCTCCCAATCCCATAAAAACTAACCAATAGAAGGTAGGAAGTAATGTAAATTGGTCCAAATGACCTAGAAGGTCATCATCACATCCAGTTCGAAGTCCCGTAATAAAGCGGATCTAGGGAGGTCTAATAGTACGCAGCGTTATCCTTACATAGGAAATAGGCTGTTTCCGGCCAAATGACCTAGAAGGTGATTTCATAAAAATCAAAATTTTAGGCAGCATGCAGACACTTCGTCACATTATCAAATTGAAATACGGATAACTTTGATGTCACAAAGTACAAGCCATAGAGACTTGATCCTGACAATGTACCAAACTAGAGTATGAAAGTGATAGAACCAACTGCAACAGGATAGACATATCAAGAAACCTGCCGACTTAGTGAATCATGCTCTTAATCATACAAGGAGCATAAAATGAATGGAAAAGGAACAAATACCTCCACGATCGACCAACAGGAAAGTGGGTAAAGCTCCTGGCTTCGACTTGAACGAAATCCCAAAATCATCAAACTCTCTACAACCCTTCTGGTTCTCCTTAGGGTATACCACAAAACCCGCCATGCTTCCCCCATATTGAGGTATCCCAAAATTGCCAATAGCACTATCATAAGTACCCTTAATTTTATCAGGCGATGAGACCGTGATACTGTTCTTTTCCACTACAAATCTACCAAAAGAACATGGAAAAGCCAACAAGAACAACAAAAACCCTAACCCAACTTTTGAAAGCCGCGTGTTTAGCTCCATTTCAGTGAATTGAGTGCGAAAAGGTGCAAAATTTTGGTGGGTTTAGGTTTTGAGGATCGATTGATAAGCTAAATTAAGAAAGACTGGTTCTTTTCAAAACAAAACCAGAATTTGGGGTAAGAATATGGTCTGGTTCTCAAGGAAACAATATTTAAGAAGTGGGTTTCTCTCCAAATGTTGATTTTTCGTTCTTGTCTGGCGAAAACTAGAGAGAATACATACATACTGTGTACATGTGGAAGTCAAGCTGATATTTTCTTCAGTCTTGCAGTTGCGTGAATAACGCTGCTCTCCTCTTCAGTCTTTCAAGGAATAGCCTTTCCGGTCTCACAACTCACAAACATCAACATCTTCAAAAAATCAAAGGTAAAAATAATTCTAACGCTTATAATTTTATACCAGAAATTATAATGGCAATCTGGTCATTACGCATATCTTATGGCATGCACAATGTCCTAAATTACATGATTGTATTGACTGTAATAATCAACATTATAATCGTTTTTAATTATTTTATAATAGTAAAATTGTTATCTACTACTTTTAATTATATATTTTAAATAAGTCAATTAATAAATAGATAATTCAAAGTTAATGATAAAATTCATTTAACAAATACTAATAGATTATTAGCCACACCAATAGTTTTAGGATTCGTGAACTTTAGAGAATTGGATCTGTGCTGTGACTTTAAAAACTTAAAGTTGCAAAAGAAAATTTTATAATTTATAAAATCCTCGAGAAAAACTTATTATATTTTTTTTAATTTTTCAAAAAATCTATTATCTCATATTTTGGTTTAAAAATAATGACAAACTACACGTAGTATGAATGTCAAATGTAGATTAATTAAACACTATTTACTTATGATTCATCTTAATTATTAAATTTGAATTGAATTATTTGACTTAAATTAATAATTTAAGACAATATTTAATTAATTATAGTCATGTTTAATAGTTAAATTAAGTTAGCTTATTAGTGGCATTTACTTATTCCATATTTAATGTTCATAATATATATATTCATTATTTTTAATCGAAGTTTAAAATAAAATATTTTTTGAAAAATTAAATTTTATAAGAAAATTTTGAAAATTTTAATGATTAGATAATTTTTCTAAAATTTCTTAAACTATGCAAGAAGTTTATATTTTTTACTAGTCATCTATTATCAAAAAACCAGCTCAAAGGAGGTCGAAATTGACATTAGCACTATCTAGCCCCAATACTATGCAACATCCTCTCCATGCAATGTTATTTGCTTATTCATTTGATATGGAAAGATGTTTTATATATTTGAGTTTATAGAGTAATATTTCATCAGAGGGTGAAAAAATATTAGGCAATAATATATTTTGTAATATTTATGATAATTATTGTGTAAATATTTTAGGAAGTAAGGCTCTTTGGTCTCATTGAAATTTAAGGCATTATCTCTTGAAAATTTATCAAGGTATTAGAGCCAAAACTCTACTTTGTGAAACCAGATCTCTTTTTCTTCATATATTTCATTATCCGGATTTTTTCTCGTAATTTTGCCGCAGCGGTGTTTGGCTCAGACTTCAGTGTACATGAAGACATTTCTCATAAAGGAAGAAAAAAAAAGGAGAAATTCAATTCGCCTTTCATTGCAAAGTCCCCTACCAATTGCCACTTTACATTAACAGGTAATTCGATTTATAATTGCTACCGGATTCTATTGTTCTTTGAATTTTGTTGCCTTTTTTCGTACAATGGGCAAGCGTAATGTAATTAGTAAAACTGATCCATCTACCTCATATGATATGAGCTCTAGTAATACTGGTCCAATTGGGATTCCTGGTCTCACTTATGATCAAATTCAACGCTTATTGTCGTTGGTTAAATTGTGTTCATCGAGTGGGAAAATGTCACATGATAAACAACCTAGTAGTTGTTGAATTTTTAATACGGGTAGAATGTAGAGTCCACTTACAAGAATTGGGCTTGAGTCAACCATTGTCCAAATAACTAGAACTAGTTGTTTGGATAGTTAACCCTTACCATTTATAAATCCTTTAACATTTTAATGTTTAGTCAATATGAGATACTCTAACAGTAGTGAGATTGTGTTAATTGATAGTGGGGCTTCTTGGCATATGACTAGAAATTTGTCACTACTTATTAGTGTCTATGATATTGATTCGTCTCCTGTTGGATTGCCTGATGGAGTTCAAATCGCTACTGTCAAAGAAGTTTGTGTACTTTTGAATGAACTTGTTTTTTGTCATGTCCTGTATGTTCCAAGTTTGTCTTGCAATCTTATATCAATTGGTTGTCTGATTTTCGATGCAAATTACTTTGTGACTTTCACCAATAAATTGTGTGTATTACAAAATTGTACATTGAGAAGACTTGTTAGAGTAGGTGAATTTCAAAATGGGCTCTACTACAATAAACCAGTGAAAATTGCTACAGCTTGTGCTGTAAGTAGGGCTAATTCTTATGATATTTGGCATAAGAAACTTGGTCACCCATCGGATTGTATATTATCTCCTATTCCTGGAATTCGTAGTGGTACTAAGTCTGACATACTATTCCTGAAACTTGGTCACCCATCGGATTGTATACTAAGTCTCTGGGCCAAACATACTCGTAGCCCTTTTCCAGTGAGTAATTCTTATGTTAATGACTATTTTGAGTTGATTCATTGTGACATTTGGAGCCCATATCGCACAACAACTTTAACTAGTGAACATTATTTTTTAAGTATTGTTGATCATTGTAGTCGTGGTGTGTGGGTTTATTTAATGTCTAATAAAAGTGAAGCCACTATTATACTTCATGATTTTGTGCTATGACCAAGACTTAGTTTGGTAAATTTGTCAAGATTATTCGCAACAATAATGGTGCTGAATTTTGTTCTCAGCCAATGGTTCTTATGTTGACCATGGAATTTTTCATTAGACTAGTTTAGTTGATACACCTCAACAAAATGGTCTTGTGGAACGTAAACATCAACTTATTTTAGATATTGCTAGAGCATTGAGGTTTCAAGCTAACTTGCCCATTAAATTTTGGGGTACATGTGTACTTGTTGCTGCTATCAATCGTACCCCATCCTTGATGCTTGGTGGCAAGACTCCATACGAGAATTTATTTTCATCCCCAGCTCCGTATTCTCACCTTCGCACATTTGGATGTTTTTGTTATGCACATCATTAACCTTAGACTAAAGACAAGTTTGCCCCGAGGAGTCATCAATGTATTTTTCTTGGGTTATCCTTATGGAAAGAAATGATAGAAACTGTATGATTTAGAGACAAAACAATTGTTTGTGTCTCGTGAGGTGGTATTTTTTGAATTAGAGTTTCCATTTCTAGTTCCTGCTGTACCTGTTTGTGACATTGTTGCACAAGATGTTGGTGGTGCTCACATTGATACTAATATTTGATACATAGATGAATCTTCATCGACAGAGGAAGATTCTACTTTGCCTTCACCCCCAATCGCTTCACAGGATACAACTACCTCTCTACCACCAGTTCATTCTTCACACATGGTTGATGATAGTAGTCCTACAAGTTCTTCTCCTACACAACCTTCTCTTTTAGATAATAATGACTCTGCCATGTCTTTTACAAAACCAATAGATGATGTTGAAACGCGCCCATGACATGACAGAAGACCGCCATCATATCTCAAAGATTATATTTGTCTCACTCACATTGTTCATTGCCTTAGTCCCATTTCAGCACATCCACCTCCGTCTGATACCATAGGTTCCTTGTATCCATTGGTTAATTATGCCAATTATGATCAGTTCTCTTCTGCACATGCTAGTTTTTTTACATAAATTTCAATAAATAAGGAGCCTGCTTCCTTTTTTGACGCTATGAAACATCTTGGTTGGAATAAGGCTATGTGTCAAGAAATTGAGGCTTTGAAACGTAATCTCCCACTTGACAAGAAGGTCATTGGTAATAAGTGAGTCTATAAGATCAAGTACAACTCAGATGATACAATTAAATGCTTGAAAGCTCACCTGGTAGTATATGGAAACAATCAGGTGGAAGGTTTGGATTATGATAAGACTTTTGCTCGCGTTGCTAAAATGGTCATTGTGCATACTTTTCTTGCAATAGGTACCATAAAAGGTTGGGAGTTGCATCAATTTGATGTTAACAATGCATTTCTTTATAGTGATCTCGACGAGGAAGTCTACATGAGACTACCCAAGGGCTTTCAACAACCCATCCCAGCAAAGTATGTCATCTTCGAAAGTCACTTTATAGCCTAAAGCAATCTCCTTATAATTGGTTCGCTAAGTTGTCATTAGCACCGTGTCAATATGGATTTATTCAGTCTCAAGCTGATCATACTCTTTTCACTTATAAGAAAGGTGACATTTTTCTTTCTCTCTTGGTTTACGTTGATGATTTCATTGTTGCTAGTAATAATTCAGTCACCTGTGTTGCCTTCAATACATATCTGAATACTTGTTTAAAGATCAAAGATTGGAGTCCATTGACATATTTTCTTCGTATTGAAGTTGCTTGCAGCCAAGAAGGTCTATTTTTATCTTAACGTAAGTATGCTTTAGATATTCTTGGTGAGGCTAGTTTAACAGGTGCTAAGCCTGCACATTTCCTATAGAGCAATATCACAATCTTACTTTTTCGCAGAATCCTTTCATTATTGATCCTAGCCATTATTGACGATTGATGGGTCATCTAGTATATCTTACTCTCATTTGACCAGAAAATTGTTATTATGTACATACTCTATGTCAGTTTCTTCAATCTCCTCACCAAGATCATATGGATGTTGTCATTCAACTTCTCTGATATATTAAGGATTCCCCTGGTCAAGGTATCCTTCTTCGTGTTGATGGTGATTTGCAACTTTATAGTTATTGTGGTGCAGATTGAGGTATTACTCCTCTTACACGTCGATATGTCACTAGTTATTTTGTCATGCTTAGGGGTTCCCCTATCTTGTGGAAGACTAAAAAGCAACCTACCATCTCTTGTTCTTCATCAGAGGCTGAATACCGCTCAATAACAGTTGGTACTTACGAACTTGTTTGGTTGAAATCATTTCTTGCTTCATTTGGAGTATTTTATTCTCAACCTATGATATTATTTTGTAATAACTAGGCAGCCTTGTATATAACTTCTATCCTAATTTTTCGTGAGTGGACCAAACATATTGAGACTGATTGCCATTTTGTTCGAGCGCAACTCCTTGCTGGAAACATTAGTATAACATTTGTGCATTATCAAAACCAACTTGTAACTATATTTACAAAGGCATTGGGTCGACAACAGGCAAGTTGTGCAACCATGATCTACATGCTCCAACTTGAGAGAGAGCATTAGACAATAATATATTTTGTAATATTTTTGATAATTATTTTGTAAATATTATTGGAAGTAAGGTTTTGTACAAGCCTCTGTATAAGGCTCTTTGCTCTCATTGAAAGTTAAGACATTATCTCTTTAAAATTCATCAAAAAATTTTTTTTATGAGGCTTACTTTTGTATGTAGAATCCACGCATTGTATGTAGAATCCATGAACATAAAACAGGAAGGGATAGTTTGGTTCTAAAAAGCAATTAGTCAGTAATATTATTACCAAAGAAAAAGGAGTCACCGACATATTCAAAATCCAACGATAGTTATAACAAGTAGCTCTCATTTTATTAATTTAGTTTCCACTACTTCTGTCATTCTATAACTAGTTAGATTCAATTATTATTAGTTTGATCATTAAACTATCAATAGTCTACGTACAATGAGGACTCGCGGTACATAAATAAATCATTATATCATATTAAGTATTTGAAAATATAAGAACAATAAATATAAACACATTTCATTCATTTTTATTAAAAAAAATTGATTAGTCAACTTATGTACATACATGAAAAGTTCTTAATAGATCAAATTGTCTTCCTATATAGTAATATGTTCATATATGCTAGTTTTTATTCATATCTTGCTTTCTAAACGAAGGTTTTTATATTTGAAGTTGAAATTGATAACTTTTTTTATTTTTATAAACAACAACAATATAAATATTGCTGGTATGTAGAATTTAGGAAAGTTTAATAATATGCAATCTTTCTCTTAATTAGTAAAGAGACTATTTGTAAATCATAGATAACCTTTTTCTTTTTTTATAAACATCAAAATTTTATGAGTTTATCTATTATTAAATAATAAGGTAGAGCTACTCCAGCTTTGATACTGAGGAGTGAAATACTAATTATATAAAATATATTCATTTAATACAGCACACATTGGTGAAGGTAAATGTCAAATGCCGAAGGTCACAATGTCTTCTATCTCAAGTGCTAATCGTATAAATTGACATGCGAGCTGATGCATGTGGAAGTTTCCTGGAGGAACCTACAGACTATATGTACCGATGTAACATCCTCTCAACTAACCATATCAATCCCAAGCACCTACTAAGAGTATACCTACCTAATCATATTAACAAGTTTATCAGATTTCATGAGATTTCAATATTAACAATTAGAAAAATTCATATTAACAAGTTTATCAGAAAAGAAATGGGAAAAGACAAAGGCTTTCTCATATTTCAGTGTACACCTACCTAATCGTAAAAGTTGGATAAACGTACACGAAATAGTATCTTCCAGGGGATCATAGATGATGCTTCTTACCCATCCATTCAACTTACATAGGTAAGTTGACTATTTCTATCATCTTCTAACAACAACTGACTTTCCCAGGTAATCTTTTGCCAACCCACATGCATGCACTCACACACAACACAAGACCGATTCAATAAAGAAAACTTTACATACACACTCTTGAAATCACATATTGCAGAGAACATGGAATACAAGAAAAAGGCTATACCGATGCTTATAGCCATTTTACTTACCATCCCACTCAATGTCTGTGCAGCAAATTCTCTGAAATTCCTAGCTCCCTCACCATCGCCTATACCGGTAAATACTTCGTCTGCACTTTTCTTACATCTCCTTATTTTCTATATTTACCAAGTTTCCTTTATATTGTTCTTCTTTTGAACGAGGAAACAGATAGAATAGTGATATGTTTTCAGGTGATGGGTGAGGAGCCAGTGGGCAGAGAGATAGGGTCATCTGCAGCTACATGTCATTCCAAGTGCAACCATTGCAGCCCTTGCTTGCTAGTTGAAGTATCAGTTCGAGAAATGGAGTTGACTGAGAAGTACTATCCTCAAGTGTGGAAGTGTACGTGCAAAGGCAGCATTTTCTCTCCTTAAAAAGTCTTGGACAAAGATCATGTTAACTTATGCTAGTGATCGTAAGAGCTTTGCCTATGGAGTAGTCAATCAGACAGGGATTCATTAACTGGTATAGAATTGCTCATTTTTATGTCCATATGACTAGCACTGAACAAAGGCCCGCCAAACTTGTAACGATGTAGTTAAAGTAAGCAATTATCGATTGCTAAATTTGTGTCAAAAGCAATCACGATGTCTTTACTGGGAAAGGAGTCAAGAATTTTCCTTGTAATTTTGCATATAATAATAGAACTGCGCATAGATTAAAAAAATTATATATTTTAATATGAGCTTTCAATAATCTTGCGTGTATAGGAATATATCATATTTTAGATTTTAATAAAATTTTAATTTATACCAATAATAACATAGAGGGTGAACTTAATTAAAATAGCCTGTAAAATTGCTCTTTTGTGATCATAAGACTGTGTATATTATGACTCTTTCCAGAGTCTCTCAATTAAATAAGTACTCTTTTTACTTTTAAAATAAAATATTAATTACATAAAAATAAGCATTAGAATTCATCTTTTATATATTACTAAGTACTTAAAGATCTATTGGTTAGGACAATTAATTTCTTAAAAGTTGCTAGATGAGTTGGCATTCAAAAAATGCTTCCATGGAGTATTATAGATATGAAATATAATTTGTTATTATGAGGTAAACTGTATACAAAATATAATTTTAAAAAAACTTTCACTTAAACTATACATGCTAAATAAACTTTAAATGTTCTCATCAATGGCATCCAAACATATTGTTAAATTAACGTGAATGTATCTTTGTGGGCAGCTAGCATATATCTTATGCTGATGTGTGTTTTTTTCTCTAATTTAACTAATTTTAACTTCTTTTTGCAAAACAGCTCCACATTTTCTAACCTCCAAAAACAAAGTTAAAATACCATAATCAAAACAATATTAATCCAATATGTTTCAAAAATATCCCAAATTAATATGTAAATTATTAACTTATCAAACTCCCCTCACATCTAAACAATGCTTGTCCCTAAGCATTCAAAAGACTTGAAAACAAAAGAAATTTATTTACAAATCTTTTGAAAAATTTAGCCAACCTGCGTTTTCTTACTAAACCAAATTCACAATCAAGCCACATCATTTCATAGGATTCAACTCTAGAACAACTATCACAATTCTCAGTGACCTTTCCAAACTCAAAATGCACCTAATTTGATCTCACATGAAGAATCACACAATGCACTCAAAAAAGTGTTTATAGGACATTTCACTCATATTCGGCACAATAGAATGACATTATAATATATATCATTTATTTAAATTTGAGAAAGGTGATATATACTTTAATTTTCTATAATACATTGTTAAACTCATTTTTTTTTTAAATTTGAGTCATTAACATGAAGACAATAACCAATATATATCTATTAGTTATTACTAGACTTAAAATGATGCCCAATGTAGACTAGACTAATCTCTTAAAAATGCTCGTATCTTTTTAAACAAATTCTCTTTTTAATAATCAAATGATTTCAGATCGATAATTAGAAATAAGAGTAGTTGATTTTATGTCGGAGGCTATAGTTTGTATAAACTTTAATTTTGAATTTAGATTTTGAAATTGTCTTCAACTTTTTAAACTATAGGATTTTTTAGGAGTTAAATATTTTTGAATATTTTTATTCCTTTTCACCTTGTCATCTTCTCCATTTTGTTTATTTATAATGATGATAAAAGAATATCAAACATTTTTATCTGGAAATATTTAAGGAAGTTATTAATTATTTGATGGAAAAAGGTCTAATTAATTCTTAAAATTAAGTAAAAATATCTAAGATAGTCTATATCATTATCTCTAGTATCAATTAATTCTTCAACATTTCTAAAATGATCCTTATTAAGTTGGCCCATCTAGGCATACTAGATAAGGTTAGTTGTCGTGTAATAAAAACTTTTAGCTTCATATTTTTAAAATAATTTTAAAAATAGAAAATAAAAACTTTTTATCCTAAAACCTATTTCCTTCAATTTTCTCCCTAATTAAAGTTGAATGTCATAAAATCCCTAATTTGCTACAAATCCCTAATAGCCAAGGATGACTATTTCTTTGTGCTTCTTATATGATTTTCAATTATTTCTTCGTGCTTCCTCTATCTTTATGAAATTCGTCTATTCTTCTTGCTTCTTCTTCCTCCAATGGCGACTTGTTTATGGTAATCCCACATCTCCTTTAATTTTGCAATTGTTAGTTGTTTTTGCCTATGAATCCATCATTGGTAGATGACTGTAGTGTGTCTAATGAAAGGAGTTAGGCTTGGATTAAATGGTAGTGTTAAATTTTTGTGAATCATATAATGTAAGTAAAAGAAAATAAAATGGAGTGATTTGTCGAATGTTATTGATAAAAGTATGTGTGAATCACATTAATAAAAGTATTTGTGAATCCCATATTGAATATCACTATTATTTGTTGAATACATGTGTTTCCATTATGCTTTGTGTTTCAATTATGTTTCTTGCTAGAATTGAATATTTATTTCTTGAAGATTGATGGTTATTTCCATATTGTTAATTGATGGTTATATTTCTTTCAAGAATTTAAGATTGTTATGTTGTGTCATATAGTATAAAAATGTAGTAGTAGAGATTGGAGGCATCATTTTTTAAGGCTTCAACTAACAATAATTCTTCAGCTACTGTTTAATCCTTATGTGGATTCAACACTTGTTTAAGAACTTCATAGAGTAAAAAAATCCTAGTCGTAAGTTTTAAGGGTGCCCAAAATATTATGTTAGTAAAAATATTTTGTTATGATATTCAGTATAGGAACATAAATAAAATAAACATGTTAATAAATGTTTATTTAGTGATGTTTACAAGTTTGGGAGTTGTCAACTCTTTTGTTTGACATGGGACCCCTTCCCAGATAGGGTTGTTTATGTTATTCATAGATTGACGAATAATAATGCTAAGTTAAATTAACAATTAGCCTTGAGTTACAAAAGGATAATTATAGATAGGGTGTGAGAGAGAGTTATTAAAATACTAAATAAAGAGGAACAAAAGGAACAAAATTAAGTTAGGAGAAAAGTTAAAGAAAATAAAAGTATTAATTAAAGCTTAGTATGAATGATAATAAAGAGCTAAAGAAGATATTCATGACATATATTATTGTTTTTTTTTTTTTCTGATGTTGATATGTATTGTTGTTATGTTTTTTTCACTATTGAAATCATAGGGCTAATGTGATATAATTTCTAAGGATTTATTTATTAATCATGTTGTATATGAATGGGGATACTGTGAGACGTACTTGTATTATGCAGGAAACTTTAATTAGTATATTAAGAATATTAAATATCATTATTGAACTATTGTAGTTATTCCATTCATATGTAAGTACATACGTAATTACGTTTAAATTATAATTCAACTTGTGACAATATATTTAAGAAAGCAATCATAAAACGACAACATACACAGTTCTATTTGACTCATGCATACGAACAATATAAGAATCATAAACTTGTAAAGCTGAGATTTATATAATATAGGCCATTAACTTTGATAGTCATATAATGTAAGCCACTAAAAAGTAAGAGATTCATTTAATAAAAGTAATACTGTAAAAGGGAAATAATGTAATTCATTTGACTCTTATATAGATTGGCTACAAAGCTATATCATATGTATTATACTATAAAGTTGCTATTCTACTTCATAATGGATCCAACCAGAATGTTATTAAGATACTTCATAATGGATCAAGCCAAAATGCATACAAAATAAACAAAATGGATTTAACTAAAATCTAACAAAATATACAACATGGATCCAACCAAGTACATTCTCTTACATCAATTAGTATCATATTTGATAATTATCCACCCAAAATATTTTGGATCCAACTAAAATTCTTTATAAACCAATAATGCACAACTAATTGTCATTCAGACTTTGTTGACTTCCAATTTGAATAGTAGTTAATTGTTGGTTTGAAGTTTTAATAACCCTTCATTTAAAAGCCTGTTCTTGAATGTCGTGATGTGGTACTTGGGATACCCTTCCACCTCAACCCATTTGGTTGAAACAATAGTTGAGAAGTGTTTGGATTAATTGATCCAAATGTTCCCTTTTTCCTCAATGGTGGAGCTGTTCCAAATGACTATTACAAACATGATTAAAAAAATAAACTATTAATGTAAGTAATACATAGAAGAAGAATATACACAAAGAGAAAATTGCATAAATAACAATATATGGTAACTGACAATTGTGTCAAACTAACCTCAGCTCAACTTACTTAAGAAGGTTCTCTATTGAAACTTGAAGAAGGAGGTTGAGACAAAATTTTTGTTGTCATTAGATTTTTATTAGGCATAGTCAACTGTCCAATAGTGACATATCATCAATTAGTAGTTACTAAAAAACAAATAAATTACAAACCTTAAATCTATCTTGACTAGAAAGAAGTGGATATATTTACAGCTGCTTTTATTATGATAACTTTTGCCACATTTATATCTCTAATAAATTATTTAGAACTTAAGTATATATTTATAAGTCTAGTTGGTTTTTGAGCTCTTCAGAGTTAACTTTTGTGAAAATTCAATATGAGTTATACGTATTTAATATATGAATGCACTGCTTCCTTTATCCTTAGTAAACCTTTTAAGTTGAAGAGAAAAAAGACTTCTATATTACATCTATTTCATTCAATTTATGCTTTTGTTTCTTATTTTTAATGAAAGCTGCATTTCCTTCTAGACTTAGTTATTTCATATTGTCAATAATCCTCAAAAGTACAGTATATCTTATGAACATGGTACTGCTGTCGCCTGCAACCAAATTTAAAAAGAAACCAACTTCTGTCAATACAAAATAATATAGTAGTGGAAAGTAGGGATCGTTCCCATGAGAAATTTTTAACAGTAAAGGTTAGCGAGTTTAAAACTAAAGCAAAGAAAGA
>JANIJH010000224.1:68124229-68155276 GCA_024520975.1 Erythroxylum areolatum | reverse complement strand
ATATTGATGCCATGTGGATTGTAGTTGGTTGTTCGGTAGCGCACCTTTATCGTGGGTTATGCGTCGGAACGACCTGCAGGCGTCCCGGTGTGTACCCTACGGTAAGGGGGCGCTACAAAGAGTATAAGTGAGAGGTTTTTATAGCAAAAACAATGACAAGAGACATTAACAGATATTAAAGAAAAAGAATCATTGAAACGTTAAAACATTAAAGGATATAATATGCATAATAACTATTAAATGTTATAGTTGTTAATGGATAATAAAGTTGAGAAACCATAGGTCCAACGTTATAGTTGTTAATGGATAATAAAGTTGAGAAACCGTAGGTCCAAGTTATGGACCAATAACACCAACACGACCTTGAGGTGATGTTAAGCGAGAAAGAAGATATGATTTTGCTCAAGTTGATATATGATCTCACTCTCTACCTGCAATTGTTTTAATCATGTTTAAGCTCTCATCTGCTTGGATTTGTTTGTAAGTTTGGACATATTTTGCCCCCAATAGCTCGATTATAGAAAACTTTTGCAGCTGTCTCTAGTAATCTCCATAGGGAGCATATAAATATCCAAATTGAGAATGGAACAAAATGACCCTCTTCTAGTTACTAGTTTAAGCACAAATTAGGAAATCAATGAGCTCCTTAAAGGAAAAAAATTATGAAGAAAAAGAGAGAAAATATATTGCTTATTAAAAGATATAGTATTGTTAACATATATTGCTCATTTAGATTTTGACATGTTTTTGGCAATCAGTGGATTGCATTAGCTGTTAGTTGAGTCTATCAGCGGTTAATTAACAATGGATTAATATCGCTGATTTGACTAGCGGATATTATCAGCGATTTATTTACAAATGTTTGATAAAATAAACTTTTTAGTATTAGTTGTTTATGTGTAAAATGACTTATGAGGATATAACTTAAAAACTATAAAGACATGACTATTGGTTGTTTATATCTTAGTATTTCTTTGAATGTTTTTATAAAAATTTAGAAAGAGTAAAAAAGATCAACATTATCATTTTTAATATATTAAATTAAAATAAAATTATTTGAAAAAATTGTTTATATTAATTTCTTAAAATTTAAACTTAGATAAAATAATTAATTTAAATTTGACTTATTAATTTTAGATTAAATTGAATTGAATTATATACAAGTGATAATAATATTATGTACTAAATATTGATATAAAAGGGGACCTAAATATCAAGTCTATACAAAAGTAACTAATGTAATATAATTAGATATAACAAATTTAAAAGTATTTAATTTTTTGAAAATTTATTTTAATATTAAATATTTTTAATTTTTAATTTAATGACTAAAATTTTAAAATTTGTGTAAATTAAGTCAATTTTATATATTTATCTCTCTCTCTATCTCTATTTATATCTTTATATCTGTCTCTTTGAGTAATTTATAATAACTTTTAAATATAATAATCTTTTAGTCCGTTAATTTCTTAGCCGCTAAAGAAAAATGCTCGTTATAATAGCATCTTCAAAATCAGTAGATTAGGTTCAATTTGCCAACTTAATCAGCTGATTATTAAACATAATTATCAGCTGTTTGACATGGTCAAACAACTAAAGCATTTCAATGTGCTAAATAATGACTAATAAGTCATTTACCAAATAAGACATTTATTTAATCATAGATTGAGCATCATGATTTTTTTTTCATAATTCAAGTTTTACCAAATAAAACAACAACGACCCAATAACAGTCCCTTGGGTCAAGTGTTATCAAATAACATTTTTATAATTATATCGTTTCTTAGAATTTTTTAGGCTTAGAGATAATAAAATATAAACATAAACTTATATATATTAATTAATTGATTAATTTCTAACAAAAATTATTAAAATTAAAAAATAAAAAGTTAAAAATTAAAGTAATTTTTATAATTGAACCGAGTAACAAATTATTCATTGGTTTTAAATTCTATCCGACAAGTAGTAACCCACAAATCTATATTCAAATTCGATTTGGACTTTTCAACACTTAAAGATAATATTTTAAAAGAATATATCGATAAGCAGATGGCAGTTCATCAACATCCATGCTTCAATAATGGAAAATCTTATCATGTTCCATACGATCTTCGAACAGAATTATTGGGCACAATTGTCGAAAAAAATAAAAATAAAAAGCATAGCTGCATTATTATCAAGACAACTTTCAGGGCGTCCCATCAATGAAGAATTCTCCAGAATTTGAATACATGATAGATTGGGAACACGTCGTCGCTTCCCTCCTCCTGCTCTACTTTGTTATCCTGTTCTCAAAGTCATTTTAGCCATTTAAACCTCGCCCTAATGAAATTCTTTACAATCTTTCTTTTTTCTTTTTCCTATCAACTTGGTAAATTCGGTTCTGGGTAAGAAATTAGTAAATAAGACTGGAATAACACATTGGAGTGATGCAGTACTGTAATAAGACATGGTCACTTCCAAATAATATGCTAAACTCTAAAAGAACTACCATTGAATTACACTAAAGTACATATATCATATATCAGTCAATCAAACCTTTGTAGTATATAAAAAATGAAAAGTACATATATCTCTCTCTGTTTATATAATTGTCGAGTAGTGACTGACGAATCTTGTAAAGTAGCTCCAATAGAATTAATTTGTGATACAGACATCACCCTTAAGATATATCATAGATACGATGTTTGTGTAAATCTGTAATGTAATTTTCAGTGAGTCTTTTCTCTATGATTTGATCTGTAATTAAGTTGGAGTATAATTCGTCAGTGGTTCGAATGTTTCTGTAAAATAATTGCGGAGGTAATTCCATTATAGATACCCTCGATTTGTTTTGAAAAAGAAGGAAATATATTATTTACATATCAAAAAATTAATAATTTACTTCACAGAAAGATTTTTTTTCTTATTTAACTAAGATAAGATGAATGATGATTAAGAATTTTGACTAATTTTAACGCAATAAAGGGATGAAATTTATATCAAAAAATATTTAAGATATATATTATCTAATTAAAAAGGAAAAAAGTTTAAGTAATTTATAAGTTCTCTGACTTTGGTAATTCTAAAATTCTAAGTAACCTACGGTGAACACATTAAGCTTGACATTAACAATAAGAAACATTTTATATAATTAGTAGAATTTTTATATAACATAAGAAAGCATAAAGACACCAACAAATATAGCACTTTAGTAAAGGATGAACATACAAAAATTGAATTTCTAAAGAACATTTAAAATAAT
Organism: Erythroxylum areolatum; assembly: GCA_024520975.1. Taxonomy (NCBI): domain Eukaryota; kingdom Viridiplantae; phylum Streptophyta; class Magnoliopsida; order Malpighiales; family Erythroxylaceae; genus Erythroxylum; species Erythroxylum areolatum. The sequence goes on along the minus strand of JANIJH010000224.1, from coordinate 68,152,032 downwards.
ATAATTTTGATTTTAATTTATGATATTATCTATAAGTTATGGACCTTATGTTTATTTACTAAATATGAGATTAGCCACTGCTCATATTTATTCTTTTGATAAATTAGAAAGGCACTTTGGTTCTCAAATTTATGTATCAACACCGATATATCTTAGATTATGTTTAGTTGTACGTAAGGTTTTTAATATAATAGAATGATTTATAATAGAATGGAATGTAAATAGATGTAATATTGGAAAATTATTGTTTGGAAGGACTGAAAGATTCATAATGTAATATAGTAAAATGTTGTTTATCATTTTACACTCCATCCTAAACTTCCTAAATCGGAGATAATTTATTTTTATCGTTAGGATGGAATGTACTATAATGTGAAACCCTCCCCTTCCATCCTATTATATTACATTCCATTATAAATATTTCTCCCAAACAATGAAATAATATTCCATTTCATTTCATTAATAACCACCCAACCAAACATAGCTTTACTCTTGATTAAAAAAAATATCTATTTTTTTAAATATCTTATTACTATATGAGATATGGTAGAACCTAATGTATTAGAGTAATAACTCGGATTTAATTTTAAAGTAAAATTGGTTTGTTCTTAATTTTAGAAGAATTATCAATTACATTTTAACTTGGTATTCATATGCTATGATTTTATTATATTATTATTATTATTACACTTTATAACAAATCTAACTGAATTTGGGTACTTGAAAGAATTAAGGTTCACATTTGAATTTATCATCGATTGAATTTGAGTATATAATTTAATATAATTTATTTTATTAATAAAATTTGAATTTTATTAAATAAATTAAAATTTATTAAATTTAAACTTGATGTGATATCGAGATACCAACCGAATTCAAACTTTTCTGTCGATGTCTAATCACATTGTCCCCTTAGATTACAGTGATAGTGTGACAATTGAATTCAATGTTTAGTCAAAGGTCGTGAGTTAGTATTATTGACCCGAGTGATATTAATGAGAAATCTCTAGTCGTGGTCCTGTTTGTAATTTATATATTTTTAATTTAATTGAAAGAGTAGAGAAATAGGAATAAGGGTAATGTTTGATGTGTTCATTAAGTGAGGATACAATACTTTATATACAGCTTAATGATAACTACATAAGCGAAATAAACTAAAAGATAAGATTAACTATAGATTACAACAGAAGAGATATTGACATGTGAAAATAATGGCAATATATAGTTAAGATATTAAGATCTTATTAGCCCCCCTCAAATTCCCGAGAGGATGCGACTGTGAGCTTGTCTTGCAGTCATTGAAATGTTGAAGAGTAAAGAGCTTTGGTCATAATATCAGCGATCTGAGCAGAGGATGAAATGTGGCGAATGAGTAAAGCTTTGTTGGCTATTAGATCACGAACAAAATGAATGTCAATTTCAATATGCTTGGTATGAGCATGAGAAATCGAATCTGAGGCTAGAAAAGTAGCAACGAGATTGTCACACCAAAGGATAGGAGAAAGATTTGCAAGACCTAATTCTCCCTAAAGAGTAGTAATCGAACATAATTCCGCAAAAGCAAGAGCAATGCTATGATACTAAGCTTCAGTATTGGATCGAGCAACAGTTAGTTGCTTCTTGGCGCTCTAAGAGATAAGATTATGCCCCATAAAGATGCAGTAACAAGATGTAGAATGTTGATCATTAGGATAACCAACCCAATTAGCATCACAATAGGCATGTAAAGAAAGGTTAGAGGATCTGCAAAATGAGTGTCGTGAGAGGGTGTGGAGTGGAGATATCATAGAATACATTTCATTGCAGATTAATGAATGTCAGTAGGACATTGGAGAAATTGGGAAACCTTATTGACAGCAAACTAAATATCTGGACACGTGAGATAAAGATATTGAAGTGTACCAATAATGCATGTGACGATGTTCAATAGGATCAGAATGAGAAACACCATGATTTTTAGACGAGGGAAGAGATGGAGTGATAGGTGTATAAATTTTTCAAAGTCAGTTTGAAGAAGAAGATCTTTTGTGTATTGGGTTTGGGTGAGAAGAAGACCTTGAGAAGTGGTGCGAGCTTCAACACCAAGAAAATGATAAAGAGGACCTAAGTCTTTTATAGAAAAGGCAGAGTTGAGTTCATTAATAAGAGTGTTGATGAATGAGGTGAGGAACCAGTTACCTAAATATCATCCACATAAAATAAGAGAAAAGTTGTATGAGAGTTAGTTTTATGAATGAAGAGAGAGGTGCCAGATTTTAAGGGTCTATAATGGAGTTCAAGAAGTTTCTACTAAGACGATGAAACCAGACTCAAGGGGCCTATTTAAGACCATACAAGGCCTTATGGGCCCTACAAACATAGTGAGGATGACGTGAATCAATGAAGCCAAAAGGTTGAGACATGTAAACAAGTTCCTATAAGTAATCTTAAAGAAAGGCATTATTAACATCAAGTTGGCGAATAGACCAATTATAGGACATAGCCAAGGTAATGATGATTCGAATAGTGGTGGGACAACAGGACTGAAATAGCAATGTAACCAACTCCTAAAGTTTGATGGTAACCTTTAGCTACAAGACGAGCTTTATAGCACCCAAGAGAGCCATCGAGATTTCGTTTAGTGCAAAAAACCCATTTATAACTAATAATGTTTGTGTTTGGTGGGGGTAGAAATATGAGTCCATATGTGATTACGATGGAGAGCGTTGAACACTTCAAACATAGCTTAGCGCCAGTGACGAATTTTGTTGGCTTGAGTAAAGGAGGTAGGATCGGAATGGGTACTTGGGGTGGTGATAGTATAAGTGATATAATTAGGAAAATGACGAGGGTTACATATATTATCTCGGGTATAGGTGATCATTGGATGAAGAGGAAGCTGGGATGTGTTTGTAGGAGGAAGGGTAGAGGAATTAGAAGGTAAAGGTGGAAGAGGTAAAGGTAAGGAAAGAGGGGAGGAGGAGAGTGAGATAGAAGATGACACAGATAATTTATGGTAGGGAAAGAGATGTTCAATAAAGTGGACATGACGAGAAATATAAAGTTTGGAGGTGATGGGATCAAAACATCAATAGCCTTTATAGTGAGAGGCATATCCAAGAAAAACACATCGGATATATTTGGGTGTCAGTTTGTCTGGATGAGTGGAGCCCAAATGAGGAAAACATGTACAACCAAGAACAAGAAGATGAGTAAGGTCAGGTGGAGTGCAGTAAAGGACTTTATGAGGAGATTTATGGTGAAGAACAGGAGTAGGTAAAAGATTGACGAGATAAACAATAGTGTTGCACGCTTCATACCAGAAGGACTTATGAAGAGAGGCATGAAGAAGAAGGGTAAGATTATTTTCAGTGGGGCAACAAATTTTTCGTTCAGCAAGGCCATGTTGTTGGAGTGTATAGGGACAAGAGATGCGAAGAGAAATTCCATAGGAAAGAAGATAGTGAGAAAAGGCGCTTTTAGTAAGTTTGGGAGCTCTATTGCATTGAAAAGTTTGGATGGTAGTGGAAATGTGATTTTTAGCAGTGATTTTAAAGGATTGAAAATGAAGCAAAGCATGCTTTTTGTGAGTAAGAGGAAAGATCCAAGTAAATCAATTGACAAAGATAACAAAATAATGATAACCAAATTGGGAAAAAGATGGAGAAGGTCACCAAAATATCACAGTGAATTAATTGTACAGGTTTGACAGAAATACGAGGAGATAAAGGAAATGAAAGATGAACACTTTTGCCTTCAAGACATGAAGTACATGGATTGAGATTATTTTTAAAGTTTAAAATATGACCTAATATAGATAGTTTAGAAGCACATGGATAACCTAGACGTTGATGCCATAGATTATTGAAAATAGAGGCATCAGTGAGAACAATGGGATTTGTGAAGTGTTGTGGAATCATCATAGGGCAGAGATTGTTATGAATGGGCCCACGAGAAGCGGAATCTGAGATTTGAGATCTTTCACAACATAACCAGAGGGATTAAATTCAATGACATGGGAATTATCAGTAACAAATTTAGCAACAGATAAAAGATTTGTACTAATGTGAGGAATAATTAATATATCACGAAAATGAAGATTACGGGAAGAAGTGGGAAAGGTTAAAGTACCAGTGGATGAAATTGGAAGAGTGTGTCTATTACTAACAATGACTTGATTTAATCCTTCATATGGGGTGACAGATTCTATGGAATTAGGATGTGGAGTCAAGTGAGCAATTACACCAGTATCTGGTAACTAGTCAATAACAGTGTTATGATTGAATGGAGTGGGGATCATATCGAATACTTATAGTAGCACAGGCTTTGGTAAGATTATTTGTATTATTACAAAATCCATAGGAGCGGTTATGAGATTCAGAATATCAAAAATGGCAGTGAGCAGTAAGGTGTCCCCACTTCCAGTAAATTTCACATTGGATAGGTGGCTTATTGTGGAAATTGGGCTTACAATAAGATAGGTTATTAGGAGAAATGTGGGTTTGGTTAGGAAAGTGGGTTGGATTTGTACGGTTAAGTGGGATGTCTTTAAAATTTACTGGCCCATTAAACTAGCTATTGGATGAATTGCCCCACAGATGAGAGGGCCCATTAGGTTGGAAATTAAAATCAAATGCGAGAGAGAAATTGGTGGAGGGACACTCGTGTCTATTTCTGTCATTGCCTCTGCTTCTATCTGAGGGGTTGTGGCTTGGGCGATTGGTGGAGAAGGCGACAAAAACTGAGTCCAATGAAGATGGGCATGAAAGGATAGTAGCCTATGTTTATAGAGGAGAAGCTTCACTTTGAGCTTGAAAAAGGTGACAGTGGTGTTGCGATTTTCAATCGTAGTGATGAAGGATTCAAAATCGGCAGGGAGTACATTCAAGGTGAAGAGGTTGAGCTTGGTGTTAGAGATGGTGTCACTAATCGCAACAAGTTCTTTAACGATGGTGGAGATGTCATTAAGATAGTCGATGATAGTGCCAGAGCCTTTCTTGACAATGGTGCAACTTTCAACGAAGGAGGGACCTTTGAGAGGCAGACTGGAGCATTAAGTGTTCTTCAAGACCAAGCTAGAGACTAAGTGTGGTGGTGTGTCTAAGGGCCAGTTGCGTAGTGGAGCTAGAGAAGGAGTCGGTGAGAAAATAATAGACAAGTTAATCTATCTTCTTCTCTTTGGCGTAATTAATTGATTGTTTGGAGGTGCGATGGTGCCGTCAACATATCCTAGAAGATCTGAGGTAATTGAAATGACTTTAATTTGATTTTTGTAGGCTAGATAATTTGTAGATTCTAGTGAGGTTGTAAGAAAATTGGTGATCTGATTGAAAGGTAATGTAGGTAAGATGTAGTCAGACATGTTTATGGCTTTGTAATGTATCAATATTGTTGTGTTTTGGAATTAAAAATGAAAATGATGGGTATTTATGGATGTTAATGGTGGTGGTGTTGGGTTTGTGTAGTGATGTCTGTGTGTGGAGTATGCTGGATGTGGTAAAAAGAGTTTGAGAGTTTTATAGTGTTGTGTTGAAAACAGGGTATTGTATTTGATTAGAAAAAAGGAGGTTTTAAAGGAAACGGAGTGTGGGCTCTGATACCATGAAAGAGTAGAGATATAGGAATAAGAGTAATGTTTGATGTGTTCATTAAGTGAGGATACAGTGCTTTATATATAGCTTGATGATAACTAGAAAGGCAAAAATAAACTAAAAGATAAGACTAAATATAGATTACAACAGAAAAGATATTGACATGTGAAAATAATGGTAATATGCAATTATGATGTTAAGATCTTACCATTAATACTATTTTTCCAAAAAAAGCCAAGATATTTTTTTGATATATGCTTTATCAAATACAAAATGATTACTTTAAATTGTGGTATGAAGTAGAGCTTAGTTTAAAATTGATATACATATTTTTAAAAAGTTATGGTTTAAACTAGATCTTTTAATTTCTAACATTAAATTATAGTAGTTATTAGAATTTAAAATAAAATTTGTATTTTTCATATTAAATAAATTTAAATTATGCATGTGATATAATCTCAATTAGATAGAATTTTAATTGTGTAATAATAAACACAACATTAAAATGTTATTGTATATAGAATAATTTAAATAGTAAAACTAATAAATTAAAATTAAAATTTCTTTTTCAATTGGATAATAATATTCTCCTTCAATCATATTTCAAAATTTTTAATTTTATTCAATATTTAACCATTTTACAAAGGTTTAATACTAGTTGAACATTTTAATTCATAAACATTTTATTTTTACTGATTTAACTACTAATTGAACATTTTAAATTATCAAATTTTTATTTTACCGATTTAACTTTTGATTCAATTTTAAATATATTAGTTATAAACTCAATAACATATATCTTGTTCATTATACTAATAAAAATTTATTTGTAACAGTTCAAGTCAATATTAAATCAATATTAACTCAATTTAAAATTTTAAAAAGATTACAAGTCTAGGAAATTTGAGGACCTGCTTTTTTCTATTTTGTTTTTGGTTTTCTTCTTTTATTTTCAAATTTAGAAAAAAAAAGCCTATTTGTTTAATTTTTTTCAAAATTTGTGAAAATCCACAAATAGTAATTTTTGTTTTCTATTTTTTTTATTTTTCATAATCTGGTTTATTATCAACTAAACATATAATATGTAATTATTTGATATATTAATTATTAATAACAATTATGAATATTTTAATTTAATTTTATATATTTAATGAATTAAAATTAATTATTGATAAAATTATGAATATTTTAATTTAATTTTATATATTTAATTAATTAAAATTAATTATTGATAAAATTATGAATAATTTAATTTTGTTTAATTTTTATAATTAGATTACATAAATTAATTAAATAATTATGAATAAATATAATTAATTTTAAGATATCTTTAGAATATATAAATTTCAAATAAAATTTGATTAAATAATTAGAATGTATTTAAAATAAAATTTAATTTTTAAGTTATTTATTTTAAAAATAAAATAATTTTATCGATAATTTATTAATAAACATTATATAAGAGATTAAAATAAATTTAATTAATTAAAAATAATTTTCTTTAAGTTTTATCTAATATATATTTATCATCAATAATAAAAATATATAATGTTTCAGGTCATTTTTATTCTTGTTATTAGGTTCCAGGTTATTATAATTCATATAAATACTTCTTTATTGTATTGCAGAAGAATCTTTTTGCCTATTTTCAATCAAAACATTCTATTTCTCTCAAAGTTTTCATCCACCTTTTGAGTCCTTTGTAGATCTTGAATTATATCTGTGTTTTTTGTACTCTTAGATTAGAGTATTGCATTTTCACGCCGCATCAGGTCTCGTCCATTTCCTTCTGTTGTTGTTTTGGTTACTAATTTGTCTTGGAACTATTCTTAATCCTCTCAATTATTTTTGCAAGTATAAAAATAATTTTTTCAAGTGATCTTGATAATCGTAGCCTGACACTATGTTATTAAATGATATTACAACATATAGTAGTGGAAATTGATAAATAAAGTAAAATTTTCAATTAAAAAAGGGATGCGTATACAATTAATTTGGAAAACGGTTGAGTATGCCACGATTAGCATATCCAAATCCATACCATTTAAAGTGGCTATCCGTTAGAGATCGTGCCACTAATGACCAGATATTATCTAACATAAGTACTGACAAGTAACAAATAAAGTAAATTGTCATTTGTGCTGGAATAAAAGGAGGATGGTACTTCGAAGCCCTAGTGTTTTTTTTACATCTTTTAATTAAGTACTCAAGTTTCTTATAATTAAATTCCGAAATTTGTGAACTAGATGAAGAAAAAAAAACATATTTTAGATTTTGTATTATAACTAATTGTTTATATTGTAGAGCTAAATATGTTAAAATTTTATTTAAGTTTTTTAAAAAGTTAGTTTTTCTTCTAAATATGAAAGAAAAAGCTATTCTCAATTAATATGATTAAAAGATTGAGTTCAAAAATTTAAAAATTAATAAAATTTTAAATAATTGTTTTCATAAATTTTTTTGGAATGAAAGCGTAATTGAATTATTTCGTAATCATATTAAAAATTTGTAAATTGAGTTATAAAATTATAATGATGAAATTGTAATAAAAATGGTTAATACAAATATATTACAAAGAAGAAAATGTATTCTTAATATATGATAAAGAGTAAACAACCAAGTAAAGAACAAAATAATACGAATGTTTATAACAAAAATTTTCATATCTTGATTAAAAAAAGTGAAAACACAATTTTCTTGTAAACCTATCTTTCTAATTTTAATGTCCATATGAATAAACTCCTCCATAATTTTCTTCTTGTAAGCCGATTTCAAACCCAAAAAATGTGTTTCCTAGTTTAGTTTCTATATGAATAAACCCTTAATTTTTATGAGTGTAAGAGTATATTCAGGGTTGTTTTTAATATTTTACAAGCCCCAGGTAAAGTAAAAAAAAAAAACCTCTTATTTTATCGCCTTTTGTTCTTTATAGATGTTAATTGTAGGCCCTAAGAAAGAACAAAATAAAAGCAATTTAAGAGTAGGCTCTTGAGTCTTGGCAGGTATCTTTTATGCCTTTTCTCATGCCGACCTAAGTATATTTAATTTGATATATTGAAATTTATAAACACCTACAAGTACTTGGTAAATAAGAATAGATGAGACGTATTCCTATCTTCTTACCACCACTGTAGATCTCAAAAAGCTGATCTAAAATAATCTTGATGAAGATGAATAGATAAAATTTAAAAAAAAAACATAAAAGTTGAAGGGTATTTAAACAAAATTTAAGAATTTAGTTTCATAGATCATTTAAATTTGGTAACTAAGACTTGCTGTCTCTTTTTATAGAACTGAATACGTAGTAATATATAATAGTTATGTTAACAAATACGCAATAAAAGCAATACCAGTAAAATTTTGCATTAATAAAATTTCCATAATAGCCTACAGAAATATATCTATAAAGACCCGTATGCGCTACATTCGTTGTTCAATACATACTTACAATGGCAACTACAGTTGTTTACAGTCTTTGCCTGCTCTTCTTGTTTTGTCTTATTGTCCAAGGTAATCTTCTTTTTCTCTTTCTCTTGTATGAATGAATGTTCATATACCGAAGAAGGTGATCTATTAAGGCTTGAATTACTATCCTGCAGGAAGTTGCTGCACTGGAAAGGATGACCTCAAAGTATCTCAGGCTAAAACAGGAAAACTTATTAAGAACAAGCCAGAATTTAACGTGACAATCTATAACGATTGTACTTGCAGTGAAGTCAATGTGTATTTGGGACCAGTTGAAGGCTTTAACACTGTGGAACCGATTGATCCTAAAATATTGGCTAAAACCCCTCAAGGGTGGCTGGTTAGTGATGGACAACCAATTTATGCTCATAAAAGCTTCAGTTTCACTTACGCTTGGGACTCTCAATTCAATTTTGTACCGGTTGGTGCTACCAAAGCATGTAGTTAAGGTTAATCATGAATTCATGATAAGCCATATGTTGGAATGGTTACTAAAGTTTTTACAATAAAATGAGTAATGTCTTTTTCTTTTTGGTTCTTTTAGTCGTTCTTATTTGGTTTATGTTTATTGCACAAGCCATTTGGTCGGTTTAATTCGATTTGTTTAAAATTCACTTAAACCTATCTCAATCATATTTAAATACAAATATAAATAAGGGAAGTTATTTTGTAAAATAAATTCCTTGTATATATGACCTGTTAATTCCACAAAATTAAAAAAGAGAGAGAGGAAATTTCCCCTTATGATTATACCTATTTAATTTACCTCTTATATTGAACATTTTATAATGATAAGGAAAGTTTTAGATATTGGTCTTAATTGGCCCCGACTTACATTTATGTAATGATTAAAAAATTCAAACAGTTTGGCTAGTTTAATCATAAAAATTTTGAATCATTTTTAATTTAGTTTTTAACTTTTTGTTTCGATTTATTTTAACAACTTTTGTTGTTAAAATTTGATTTATTTATTTATTAATTAGTTAATTTTAGTAAAATTAAGTTGATCTTATAATCGAAAATAATTCAATTAATTTTTATTTAGTAATCATTTTTAACTAAACTTTAAATTCGGTAAAGATAATCGCTTTCGATCATATTTTAAATTTTTAAATTTTATTTAATCTTTAGCCAATTTAACAACGGTCTAATACCGATTGAACCTTTTAAACCTTAAATATTTTTTTATAAATTTAACTTCCAGCCTAGTCTTTGGCCATGGTCCATAATTAACATTCTATTTAAGGTCCTAGACTAATGACCTGATGTTATATGGCATAAATATCGACAGTTGACAAATAAAGCAAACTATTAGGACTGTTTAATTACAGTTGTAGAACTATTATTGATGCAATTTATTTGGAGAAACTATAGCAAATAAGGGTGCTATAAATATACCAAGCGTTTAGTCAACACTTTTATGGAAATTCTTTTATATACGAAATTCATAGAAAGATAACTGGTTAATTTAAATAAAAGAATGTAAACTAAAACAAATAGAAGTATAAATACTTATTTTAAAAAATTATTGTAACAAGGCAATGAATAAAGGAATTACTGAATAATTTAATAGAATTGATATGAGTCAATATAGAAAAGAATTGATTATTCCTTAGATAATAGAGATGGAACTTTATTCAATTTGTGATTGAAGTGAGTGGTTTTAATTGTTTGATTAGTTATGCTTAAGGGTTATCATTACTTAGAATCAAACTAAGTCTTTGGTGAAAAATAAAATTGAAATGTATAGGGGGATTTAGTTTGACAGTAACAAGATAAATTAAGGTTAATCGGTTTCGAGTTTAAAAGACTAGTCCAAACGAGCTAAACTATACAATTTCTTACTATAAAACAATATTATTCAAACCTCAAATTTAAGAAATTTAATTTTAAAATAAGGTCATTTTAAATTTAAATTTAGCTTTAAATTTCAAAAAAATTAAGTTGTTTTGTATGACTGATCTATTGCGATCTCTACAAAATATGATTCAAAATTATGTAAAACTATGTTTCGAAATTAATGTTGCCAAACAATCAATTTATTTGCAATTTTTCAACCCTAAAATTAGTTTCCAAAATGATTTTCCACTTTAGTTTTATAAAAACAACATGGGATATTTTCTTCATTTTATAATTATAACGGATTAAAAAGTATTTCAAATTCACTTACTTTAATTGTACACCTACAAAATTTTTAGAAATTAATTTCTTGTATGGAGTCATTTATGTATGAGTATTAAATTCTAATAATAAAAATATAATTTAAAGTTTACATATTTATATATTTCCGATTTATCGGAACTCGTTTTTTTTCTTTACCAAGAACTTATAAAACGTTAGGAGCAGCCTTGTCACTAAAGATAAATGTTTGTGACTTTTTTTTGAAAAGAAGAAAAGATATTTTCATATTGTACCACAATTTTAAGAATATATTAATCACCAATTAATGTCATAGAAAGTCAAACCATTAACCCTAAAATATATAACGATTACGTTTTCTTTTAGTAACAATGAATACCTAATATAAATTAGTCAAGGTTACAAGTATAGTAATTAGTAAACTTATGTCAATATACTTATTAGCATTAATAAAACATTCTATAATAGGTTATACGAAGATATTTATAAATTCCATGTGTTGCTGCAGCTGCTATTCAATACAGTGGTAAAGGAGATCGAGAAGAAGAAGAAGAAGAAATTCGTATTTACCTATGAAAATGGCAACAACTAGTGTTTATGGTCTCTGCCTGCTCTTCTTGTTTTGCCTAGTTCTCCAAGGTAAACTTCTTTGCAGTTTTCACCATCTTCTGTGAAGATTCAATATTCATATACTACAGAGGTGATCCAACTGAACTGATCTATACCTTGAGTTAATTCAGGAAATAGCCAGTGCACTGGAAAGGAAAACCTGAAAGTATCTCAGGCACCAACAGGAAAGCTAATTCAGAGCAAACCAGAGTTTAACGTCACAATCTATAATGACTGTATATGTACTGAACTCAATGTCTATTTGGGACCAGAAGATTTTCATACGGTGGAACGTATTGATCCCAAGATATTGGCTAAAACCCCTCAAGGGTGGCTGGTTAATGATGGACAGCCAATCTATGGAAATAAAAGCTTCAGTTTCACCTATGCTTGGGACTATCAATTCAACTTTGTCCCAGTTGGTGCTACCAGAGCATGCAGTTAGAATATGATATGCAATATGTTACATCATTGTTATTTCTGTTACATCAAACCAGTATACTATTAGCCAACGTGTTGTCACCCTCATATCGACTTGTTAATGCAGTTCAAATATCACCTTTTTCTTTTACATATCTGTTCCTATTCAGTTCCTCGTTCTCAGTGAAGTTTGTGTTTCAAACTTTCAATCATGAGTATGGAAACAAGGAACAATGACAAATGGTCAAAGACAGAAGGTTCACATAAAATAAAATAAAATTAAGAGCCCGTTGTAAGAACAAGTATACATATTTTGGTTAAAGTTGGCAAATTGCTGTAATTATGAGCATAAAAGTTCTATTAAGCAAGATTAAGACTTTGTTAAGGAAAATCATAAGCATTTCACTGTTTTGATTTAGCTCTTGCTGAATATCTACTCTTTGATCATCGTATTCAACTATCTTAAACAAATCATAGTATTTATTTATTTTGGTTCGGAATCAAAATTTTTGTTTTCAATACCCTTTTAGGAAGTTAATTTTTAAAATTTCTATCTAAAATAAAATAGAAAATTCTTAAATTCTTGAATGTACCAAACCATATATAACCCTAATATAAACATCATAATTTATGGGATCAATATGATGTTTATTTTCATAACAATTATCCATATTTATGACTTAATTTATTATTTATTTAGAATTATAAAATCTAATACTAAGTCCTTTAAAAATAAATAAAATGCTTAAAGTACATAGTAGATAGTGAGGATATAAAATAACAAGCACATGAACAAAACAGAGAGCACTCTAAGCCAATACTTGTCAAATTTCTTTGGCATCTCATAGATCATACCAGATATAAATCGGTAGAGCTTTTTTGTAGCATCTTTAAAATTTTCTTGAATTTTCCACACACCTTTAATATAAAATTTTGATGTTGGATACTTTGAACCAGAAAAGAATAAATTCATGTCATAGAGTACTTTCAACAACTTGTGGAAAAATTTTACTTTATGTCATTCTTCATCAGTGAATCCTTTTTAAAAAAATTATCTAATTGCCACTAATGAATTAAAATATGCTTATAATATAAAGTACATTCAATCATAATATATGTGGAATATCAACTCACACATGCATTAGTATGTTGGATCAAAGGAGGCTCTAACCCATAATTTTTATAATAAAAATATATTATGACAAAATTTTTAAATCCATGATGATATTAGTTAGTATATAAAATATCAAGTTCAATAGGAAAGTAAATTGAGTAAAGGAGCCAACTAAACTAGTTGAGAAATTAAAAGATTAAAAAAGAGAAAAGTGAAACATGTATATAACTTCAGAGAGTTTCAAGCGAATTTATACGAAGAAACAAGAATAAGAAGTAATAAAGCATACCAAGATTTAAATAAATCATTGCACTCCTTCTTGTAACATTATCTTAGTCATTTTAATAAATTAGGACTTTAATCATAGGATGATTATTTGCACTTAAGGCATATTATTGCATATACTTTGTCATAATTTTAAAAAATTGGGAAGGTTTTAAAGAAAATCCTTTTGACGCATCAAAATACTTTTGGGAGACCTTTGAAATGGTATTAAACCAAGGGTTTGTAAATAAGTGTTATTTAATTTTTGAAAGAACTTCAAAATTTTTGCAAAACTTGTTCAAGGAAGCTTGGCTAACCAATAGGGAGATTTGGGTAACTAGTGTTGGGATTTTGGATGGCATGGTTGACTAGTGTGATAATATAATTAACTAATATCTTTTGATAATGTATATCATAAGTTTTGGCCATGTTGATTAACCAATGTGTCAATAAATGCTACTATTATTAGCCATTATATATGTAATTTTTATTTTTAATGACTATTTTTATTTATTTTGAGTATAGATAGACCACAAATAAGTTGTAAGAGAAATCTTAAATATACCAAAAAGTTGCTAAAGGTTGTTGAAAGACTATAGAGTACGTATATGCATGATATAATATATGTTAAGCTTTTACTCGCAATTAAGTGCAAGAAAGAGAAGTTTTGAGTTATATGGTTATGCAATTGTTGCAATGAGAAAATTGTTTGGGATTTACATTATAATGGTTTCTTTTGATCTTGAGCAAGATTTGTAAATGTTTGCTCTCACATGTGACAAAGTAAGACGGTTATAAAGATTCTTCTTTAGTTGTGAAAAAGAAGATGTTGTATCAAAGGTTCCTTTTCACTCATAGAAGGAATAACAAAGTGAATTTTCAAATGGACCTTAAATAGTGACATTGGTTTATTTGGTTGAATCACTATAAATTGATTTGTCATTTCCTCAATTATTAATATGACTAATTTATGATTATCATATATAGATTTATGATAATTATTTATTATAATAGGCAATTCAATCATTAGTTTACAAATAGGAGGGAAAAAGTGAACATATAATTCACCTCTCTTGTATACTGTCCAGGGACCAATAAGCAACATAATCATCAAACATTTTTACTTGCATAATAAGATTTTAAAAAAATCCTTAAAAAATTATCCACTCATAGTAATAAGGTAAAACTTGAGAAAGTTGATCGTATTGTTATTATAAGAAACATTGTCTAATGAGATTGATTAAAATCTTTTATCAACCTTTCATTGAACTAAACTAAGCTATTTTATTCATAAGTGGCAATCCCTTAATAGGAGGTTTTTAACACCCTAAAATAATTATCTTTTCTTAACTTTCATTTACTATCAATAAAATGAGAAATAATACATTCATATTAATTTTTTAATACTTCATTCTTTCAATTATCAAAAGTCAAGTGAAGATGATCAGGAGATTCAACAAACTATTCACATATTGATTCTTTTGATTGATCAACATAGGCCATTGTATCAAGTTTGTAAGTAACTATATAAATTGATTGATATGTTGAGTAAGAATTAAGACTCGTTGCATATTTAAATGTATGCAATTAAAAAATGGAGAAGCAAGCATATTAGCAACAATAATCTTAGTAATTGCCTTAGGCAATTGAACAAATGATCATATTTCGTATTTTCAATATAATAATACCATATAGTATCTAATCACATATTATCTTATATCATTATGCTTTTTTACTAGACATTTTTCTAAATGACAAAGTAAATGAGAGGTACAAATTATAAATTAAGTAGAAAATTCTTTTTTACTGTAATTACATTAAGCTTTTCTCTTTTGTTACCTCCTTAGTCATAAATTTTCATATAATAGACAACTGCTACTTTGTTTTATGTTACTTAATATTTTCTTCTTTATGATAATCATTCTTATATTGTAGACCAAAACGTATTATATTATTATAGTTCCAACATTAACAATAACCAATTAATTTTATATAATAAATAGTAAAATTATAATGACGATAATTATCAAAGTTTCGGATACTATTCCGTACCAGCTGGTATGTACCATATTAGAACAAAATTGGTACGAAATGGGAGGTCGGTGGCACTAGGTTTATATAGCACCCCACTCCTGCAAAACAAGTGCCCGATATCCTGAGTGATATTCGAGATCGTGCCTCGCTAGGGTGGCATGCTAGAGAACTCAATCAGTTAAAACTCAGTATTTTTTTTTTTTGAAACTACAAATATAGTATGCAGAAATCAATTATCAAATAGGGCCCTCTTGATTCCATAAACATTTTTGAAATCATCATAATTTCGTTAATCACTAGGGCCCATTCTAGAAACAAAAAACTTATAATCATAATGTCAATACAGCAGGATTACATTCGCATACACATTGTATAATAATTTTAGAATACATTCCTTAATACAAATTTTGCGGAAAATACAATTCAGTACAAAAATAAAGAAATATAATGTAGATGCGAATTGATCCCAACCTCTCTCTTTCACTTGCATGAAGTAGGTATACTCCCGTTGCCTAACGGGGTATTCTTCTAGTCCTGAAAAATATTTACAAATTTTGGGTGAGTTTTAAGAACTCAGTGAGGTAACCATCATCGATGGTTCACTCAATTCATGCAACACATCATTTCATATAATAAATATTTCACAAAAATTGCACTTTACATTAGTATCATATTTTCACTTAAGCATAGGCAAATTTGGCATTTCAATTCAGCAAACATATTTAAAAAATGCATATGAAATGCTCATGAGATACTTTTCTAATTATTACATTGTTGTGACCGAGTGTTTAACTGTCTCGTATTCATTGGATACCGAGCTCATTGATAACTGTCCCATATAGGACTCATTGATAACTGTTCCATATAGGACTCATTAAAGGTTGAGCCTGAGGCTCTAAACCACTTTCTGAGCTCGAGACTCTTTTTATACTTTGAGCTTTAAGCTCTTATTGGTAGCTACTCTGGTCACAACTCCCATTATCTGATCATGCATTCATGTAATGAAATGCATCACATTTATTCAATCAATTGAAACAGCTCAATGTCACACAATCATATTCACTATCACATCTCATTCACATTGTCATTGAACTTTAGTCCAGCATTCAACACTTAAGTCAAGAAAACACTTATTCTGTCCAATTCACATCAATGAGCACTTCAATATTTCATTTATACATCACATTTATCGGACCTCCTGTCTGGAAACCAACACAATCAATCACATTTATTTATCATTCATAACAACATTTAAGCAAACAATAATTGAGAGAAACCGTCTAGGTTACTCACAAGTTGCTCCCGAAGCTAATGCCTGGAAGTTCCGGCAATGCCTGGAGCTTGACGTTCCAGTTGTTCCTCTATATCAAACAGCATACACATATATCAAAATATGCATAATTATAATTATTCAATAATGCACATGTATGAAATGAATTATGTACAATGCATGTTCATGAAAATCCCAGGTATCATTCCATCAATTTCATCACAAAATCATTTTCATATCAAAACTCATCTAAGTATAATTTATACTTAGATACCTCACCTAAACCATTAAGATCACAATTCATTTCTCATTGATTTAGTTTCAGATTTTTCCAAGACACACTTTTGGGTCCATTGTTTACATTCAATTAAAAAGCGAAACTGATGTAATTTGGTCATACTATCTTCTAGAAAAGTGTTCTTTTATGTCTTATGTTTCTATTGACACCAAAATCACTCAATTTGGTTTAGTAATTTGGAAGATATATCTCAAACATTATCGGGTTGTTCATATTCAGAAACAGTGTACTATGTACAACTTTCATCCAGAAATTCAATATCTTAGAGAATGAATCAAAATTATACTTCTTAAGAAAATTTGTAGGCCTATATCTTTAGTTTACTCCGAATTAAAAATCATCTCATTTGAAATCCTACAGGTCCAAATATAATCAAAACACTGAAGTATATTCAGGAAGAAAATCCTATTTCACTGTTCCAATAGATTCCAAACTTTGATTTGATCACTCTTTCTCAATTCAACTCAGAATGCTACAAAATGTTATTGAGGTATATAAAAATGTGTTATGAATCCATTGGATCAAGAATCAAATCATTTGAAATTTTAGAGAAAAAGTTATGATCAAAAGAAGGAAGGCTCTTCAGGGTTAGTCAACCCTTTGGACAAACCAGCAAAGTTAAGCACGACGGTGCTTTCCAACCAATTTCAACAATGTCACCCTCATGCTTAAGCACGAGGGTGACTTCCCAACCTACCAAGCAATGTCACCGTCATGCTATGATGGTGACTTCTGCTCAACTACAAATTGCATCTTCTTCCTCTCTTTTTCTCCAACCCTTCCCAAAATAGAATTTCAGGTCACTTTTACCAGATCATGTTGACAATGGAAACGAAGGATTTAGGCAAAACTTTCTTCTAAAAAATTATTCCTTTATGTCTTAAATTTCAAACGAATCCAATTTCATGCAATGTGGTTCGATATTCTGCACGTTATGCTAAAAACACTACAGATTCTTTCAAACCACGACAAAACCCACAAACTCAAATTCCAAACTCCATAACTTTTGATCCAAAACTTCAAAAATTACAAACTTTATATCAATGGAAAGCTTAAAGAAAGATCTACAACTTTTATGAAGATAATTTTGTCAAAAACTCTCTATATCAGTACAGAAAATGCATGGAAGTTTTAGATCAAATTTTTAACTCTTTCACTATTCATTCCTAGAATTTCCATATTCTCATTCACAAACATCCAACACTTTAGTTTATTAATACTAGCCTTTTTACTCCAATTCAATCAAATCATTCACCATAAATTCACACTACCTCTAAAAATGCAAATTCAACTAAGTTCCATCAAAAACACCAAAACAACAACTATCAGTGAGTGAACTCTCCATGCTCTGCTATACGCTATTAACTGCATTTTTAACTTCTGTCATATTCCATATTTTCCTCTCAACCTTCATTTTTTTTCACTCATTCCCATCTCAAACCATTATTTTATAATTGCTCTTCAACTTAAAAACCATTTCCTTGATTATATCTAAAGCTTTCATAAACTCACGTATACACTCATATATATGTAAACATGCACAGTGAAGAATAGAGCACATATCACCTTTTCATAACTAATTTTCTACACTAATCTTATACATTATTTCATTGCTATTTCAACTCCAAAAACCATTTCCACATCACCTTATCACTAACAATCCACCACAAACTAAATTAACATTATAATCAAATTTTTCATCTCATCCACAGTGTTCATGAACATATATACGTAAATGTCATTATCCATGCAACTAATAGTAATTCACCAATTTATTTCATAAATCCACAACTCTAAAAAAATATATTCACTACTTACTTGTTAAAAACTTCAAAAACTTCAACTATCTTCAAGCCCTAACTCCATGCAAGAATCACGTATTCACTGTGTAAGCTGACCAACTTCTGGTTTTTCTTAGGGTAGAAGAAACAAATAACAAAGTGGAAGATGGTGTGGGATAAGGAAAAACAAGGTTAACTCTAGGAAGGAGTTTGATGAAAAAACTCTATGTAGGGAAGAAATGTAAAGAAGAAAGCTACGAAAAAGATATTTTAAAGACAAGACAAACAGTGTCTTTGTCTTTCAAGATTAAAAGAAACGTAGGTTTAAAACTTAACTTGGCAAGTGACATTTGTCAGTTGCCTATTTGTCCAATTCCTAAGGCTTTAACTAGGTTCTCACTTAACTAGTTCAATCAAACTCCAAATTTTGCTCCAATTGACCCTAATCTTCCAATGACATTTCCTCAAAAATTCTAAAGTCATCAATAAAATTTCTTCAATATTATTGAAATTTTATTTCTATATCCATTCATTAATTTACTTGCCAAGTGGCATTTTTCCTAGTCCAATAATACTCAATATTTTTGAAAATTTTCCTCAAAATTTACCAAATATTTCTAAATCAATAATATATTCTCCACATCGATTTTTTTAATACTATAAATTCAAAATTCTCATATAACCACATTTATAACCATTTATACCTGAAATTATTCAATGCATGTACGACTAGTTTCATGTGCAAAAAATTTCATTATTCATATGTATATGTATGACATATTATGCATAAGCATGAAAATGCATTTCTAATCTCTCATTAATTTTTCATGTACCATATTTTAGGGTTCTAACCCTCAATCTGGAAACGGGATGTTATAGTTTAAATACTAGTCGGTATTGGCTGGTATTCTATTTGGTTGGTATCGAAAATTTTGAAAAATAGAGGGACTTTTTTGCAAAAATTTTTTAAAAATTTTAAACTTTTCCTCTTCCCCTCCCGCCTTTTCTTCCCCCCTTTTTTCAAAGTTTTTTTAATTAGTTATTTTGTTTACTTCAACTTTTATAATTATTATGATTTTTTAAAATTTGTTTTTAAAATAAAAATAAATATTTTTATTACTAATAATAATTATAAATAAAATAAAATTTAAATTTAAATTATTTAAATTTAAATTTATTTTAATATTTTATCCAATATTTATTAATAATTTATTAATAAAAATATTTTATTTTTAAAATAAATAATTTATAAATTAATATTTATTATATTTTAATTATTAAATCAAAATTTATTTGAAATTTATATATTTTAAAAATAATTATATTTATTAATAATTATTAAATTAATTTATAAATTAAATTAAAATTGTGATTATTATTTTATATTATGATTTTTTAGGACATGGTTAAAAATATACAATATAACTGTACAATATGACAATGGATTATTTGGTAATCTTTAAAAAAATTCAAGGACTATTTCATAAATTTAAAAAATACCTGAAACGGTACCTGGTATTAACTGGTACCGATACAGTACCGTACCAGATCCAATCTGGTACTAAATCCGATACGGTGTTTGTAACATTGATAATTATAATTAATCCTATTAAACAAAAAATGTCAAAATGCTTGAAATTTTATTAAAAATTTAGATTATGTCCAATATATTATTAAGAATGATTTAATCAAGAAAATTATAATTAGTGATAAATAGATGATGCAATTTGATGTTATTATATTAAACTCTTAATTATATTATGCAAAGCATTATAATGATAGGATTATGGGTCTAGTAGGCATATGTATCCCTAGGTAACAAATTTAGAGGCAATATAACAAGCCAATTGATTTTGATTAGAGAACTATATGAAGGACATGTATTTAATTAACACAAATGTCCATCACCTTTTCTCTGATGCGTGTTTGGCATATTAATTTAATATCTTATAAGAAAATTATAAAGATAACAGAAAAAATTCTATATTGAATGCTAAAACCACTAGTTGGTGAACTTACCATTAGTTTAATTATTTTTGGGATAACAAAGTCATTAGTGCTAAAATTTTTGAATTTTTTTATTTTATTGGCAAACTTTTAATATTTTCAATTAAGTGATTAACCTTTCAAAACTTATTCTACTTAAGTCAAAATGCTCACTATGTTAAGTTTTTGTTAACATGGACGATAAAGTAATTTTTAAGACATTTAGCTAGGCATCTATATGGTACTAAACTAAGTATAGACACCATGTGGACTGATCTATCATCTAACTTAACACATTACCCATTTTCCCAAAATCTAAATCTAATTTAGCTTTGTGAAATAATTTTTCTCTTCCAAAACTTCCATTTCTTGCATTTCCTTTGTCCCTTATTGTATGTGTTTCATTAGTCCCCCATTACATTTTCTTGTTTTATCATTGTGTTTCCTTAGTCCCTCACTATGCTTCTTTAGTCCCTTACTGTGTTTCTTTGGTCCCTAATGACAAACTTGCATAAGTTTCTTGCTCGCTAGGTACGTTTATCCCTCAGTGATAAACTTGTGCTTTAATTATACTTTTGTATGTGATTTTTTCAAGTGGGGACGATAATAATGAAAGAAGAGGGATCTTACAACGATGATGATACTACAGAGTCATTTGTTACTTTCTCTATTCTTGTTCTTATTGGTGTATTGCCATTTAAATTCTTCTGGTGATATTATGGTTTTATGTGTTTTTTTTGTTTTATTGTCACTGCTTATCATTAGTAGATGCTATTGATGGCTTCTTTATAATATGGAATATTTTATGTTAGTAGTTTTATTGATTAATTCGAGTGTAGTAGAGGTTTTTTAATAGGCTTGGTAACTTATGAATTTTAACCTTTTTTTAAAGTTTGTCTACAATCCCTCCATACATTCGCTTATCTCACCAATTGGTAGCTTTCATGTTATCTCATTTAGTACCTTCTATTTTCGCATATCTACTCACATTATGTTTATTCATAAACTTTGTGACTTCTCTATCTTTATAAGCTCTATTTTCCCTCACGTTAATGCAAAGATTCACTCTTCGGTTTAAATTTGTGCACTCTCATATTTGGTTTCACTTCTTAATTTTATATTAACTAATATTATAGAAAAAGTTTGTTATAACAATTTTTTACTTAGTCTGAGTAATTTTATACTGAGTTAATGGATATCATTACAAATTTAACAACATTTTCTCCTTTATTTCTTTGAATTCACATTTCTATCTAGCTAGTATTCATTATGGCTCTATCTCAGAGTGATTGATCTCAACTCCGAAAATATCATTATATTCATGTGAATAATATTTCTTTCTACACTAGTTTTAGTCCTAAGTAAGGACATGAGATGTAGAAGTGTTTTCATGTTTATTTTGATCTTGCAGATTTTTCATCTATTATCCCAGGATTACTCTTTCGTCATTTATTAATTTTATTTTAGCTTTTAAACATGCAATTTGTCTCTTTGGCATTTTGTTGCACTATATGCGAGCTTTCTCTAGTTTAATGCAACTTTAAGTTTGACTTTTTTCTACCAACTTTAGTAGGTTAAGTTTATCTAAAGAAAAAAAATTTAGTTGTGAGGAGGAAAAGAGAATTATAACTTTTACGTAACTTAGAAAAAAATACCTATATTACTTCTTTATAACATTTACGTTTGTAGTATTATGAGCTAAAAAATAGACATGACGACTGCATTGGATCAAGAAATTTTCTATTTGTATGGGTTAATGGATGTTATGTAGACTTTATGGATAGAGGGGAATCCTAAAAGACACTTTGTCTTTTGTCCTAGACATAAGGTAAGTTATATATTAATTAACTGGTTCCATAAGTTTTTTAGCATTTTAATCATGACAATATTGTTAACTTTTTCCATTTCTTATTTAATTTTAGTATAAAGGTTGTAGGCTTTTTTTTTAATAGATTGATCCCCAATTTGTGAAAGAGCTTTGAGCATCATCTCTGATGTGTAGAAGAAGAAAAACAAACTAAAAGAATAAAAAGAAATGTTGAAGTTGAAAATAAAAATTATGAACACTATATTGTTTGTTATTGCTATAAAAAAATTGTTATAAGTGGATATAGAAGTAGAAGTCTTGGTTTATATTTTATTGAATATTTATATTATTAATTATGAAATTAAACTTATTGTATGAAACTTGTGTATGATTCTATGTGAGCTACAAATTTCTAACTGATTTTAGTTCTAAACTTAAGCATTAATTACAGAAAGACTAGAATATTTCCAATTGGAGAGACTTTGATGTCATAATAAGATAAGCTTCTTTAGACAAAGAATGGTGTAGTCAAATCATCCTCCATGCCTTCTCCAAAATATCTTGAATATATTGGCATTACATTTGTGCATATAAAGCATTAGAACCATCTTCAATATTGAACATCTTAAATATCTAATCATCCTCCATGCTTAGGTAATGTGTACTACTTGGGAGTTGTGATTAGTGGTTGCTTGTTTTGAGGAAAAACACTTCAAAACATTTTACATGAGGATTGTAGTTTAAAGCCACACTAATCATCATAAAAGCAATTTAATGCCTATGAATTTACTCAAATACTAAAATTCTTATAACATCTCAACATTGTAAGATTTCAAACAAGTTAATGGGAAAAAGATTAACTTCTAAGCTGGTCAATATATTTGTTTGTATGTATATAACAAAGATAAAATGTATAGGTAGTAGTTATTATACAAAAAGCATAAAGACAACAACTACTACCTATTAAAAAAGCTTCACATTCTTTGATCTATAAAATAAAATAACCAAAATTTTAAAAAAGTTACTTTTATGAAAATTATCCTAAATATTGTAATATTTATAATAATTGTGTTTGACACTGTCCTAAGTGTTTTAAAAGTCAATATTGGGATATGTTATGTACTCTCTGATGCTTTTAATCTTATCCTCCTTATTCTTAGATTTGTTATTTCTCAACAAAAATAACAATAAATAAATAAAACTAATTTTCAAAATTAATTTAAGACCTAAATTTAATACCTATAACTTTTGACGAGTTATGACTCATCTTATCACTAGTGGTTTAGGAGCCTTACCCCATAATGTCTGATATCCATGGACTATTCTTTTTCTTTTATTTGGCTTTAACATTGATAGTTGGTTTGATGAAACAAAAGAAGTTAAATATGTGGGTGGAAATATTGAAAGTTGGGTATTGAAATTGATAGGTTTATTATTGGGACCTTAAAAGGATGCTCATGGAAAATGTTAAAGAACTAAAAGTAAATAAGTTTATGTATAACATTTCAAGTAATAGTCTGAAAAATGGGTTGATGGAGGTGAGAAAGAGTGATGCTTGTATAATTAAGATATGTGAGCTTATTGCAGAATATAAGGTGATAGAGATCAATGTTAATTATGAACCCAATTTACCACATTTAAAACAGAATGTAGATATTGATGCTGAGGTTAATACTAGGATTCCAAATGATTTTTTTTTAGAAAGAAGCTGTAGATGATGTTGTTGATGTTGAGAAAAAAGTTGCAGACGATGTTGTTGATGTTGAGTAAAGAGATGTATATGTAAGTGACAATACATTTGATCTAGTTAAGCAATAAGAGGATGTATTTGTTGATGTAAGGATTATAGAGGAGTTTGATTTGGCTTTGGATGATGAAGAGTTAGAATTGTCTAGGAATTTAGTTGTTTCATTTAAAAGGAGACAACTAAAGAAAAAGAATCAAAAGCAATGCCTGCAATATATAAAAAAGGGAAAACTACATAAAAACATGAAGCTAAAGATGAAGATGATAATGATGGGAATGATGTATAAGATGAAATTATGACAAATTACTTTGAGTTAGATGAAAATTGCAATTTTAAAGAAAAAGGTGATTTAGATGTGGATGAAACGTTAAGATATAAATCAAAACTTTGTAGATTCACCCTTTTAAGAAAAAGTTTGAGATTGAGTTTGGTATATTGTTTAAGGATTCTAACCAATTTAAGGAAGGACTTCACAGTCTTGTTGTTAATGAAAGAAGGGAGATTAAATTTACAAGGAACACCGAACAATTTGTGAGAGCCAAATGTGTGAGTAAGTACAATAAATGGTACATTTCAATTAGCTTGGTAAAGATTTAGATAGTTCTTAACTATGAAATTTAAATTTTATTTTTATCTTAAAATTAAGCATCATGGTATTATGGAATTTAAATTTTATTTTTATCTTAAAATTAAGCATCATGGTATTATGGACTAACTACTCGCATATATGTATACATGTAAGAGTTTTTGAGCAAAAGCACACATGCAATATTATTTTCTACAACAAAAATGTGGGCTCAAAGTGGCTTATTAAAAATTACTTTAATAACCTCTCAGGACTCGTTATATTCCTAATAGACTTGAGGAAATTTGTGAAAAAATATTTGATAGTCGATGTTGGGTATAAAATTTGTTATATGATTATAAAGTTGGTGCTAGAGGAAATGTAAGGAGTTGCTAGAGCAAAATATGGTAAGATGTGGGATTACAAGGAAGAATTTTTAAGGTTAAATCCTGGTAGCAGAGTTAAATTGGTTATTAAATAGCCATCACTTGGAGATAATTCGTAGCCATTTGATAGCATATATGTGTGTTTCTAACACTGTAAGAAGGGGTTCTTAAGTGGTTGTAAAAGGTTGATAAGACTAGATGGTTGCTTTTCAAAAGGTATTACAAAAGGTGAGATATTGGCAATAGGGGGAAAAGATGGTAATAATTAGATATTCCCTATGGCATAGGTTGTCATACACACCCAAATAATAGATACTTGGAATTAGTTTTAGAGTCATTGTAGAAAGACTTATATTTAAAAGATGGAGGTGGAATGCAGTGATTTTAGACAAGAAAAAAGATTATTCTAAACTTTATTTTCTTTTATAATATAAATTTGCTCGTATTAGTTATTTACTAATTTTGTATATTAAATGTTACACCCGGTCTTATAGCCTAAGGGTTGAAGTAAGGTTTTGTACAAGACAAATGTTTACTAATTAGAGAAAGAGGGATCATAAAGGACTCAAATTTTAAAGACTGTTTTGGCAGTGTTGTAAGTCTTTTAATGAACTTGACTTACTTTTATATTTAATGGAGTTAGAAGAGGAGTCAAAAGATGTTTATAAGGATTTTTTACAAATTCCAAAGTAAAAGTGATTAAAAACATATTTTAACATCATTGAAGTTTGATATTGTCGATAATAATCATTATAAACTATGTAACAAAAGTATCATTGAAATTTGGATAAAGAACATTATCACAATGCTTGAGGAAATTAAAGTGCTTATGATGAAGAGATCTGTTAACAATAGAAATATAGTAAGCAAGTGGATAGGCAAGATTAGTCTAAGAATTAAAAACAAATTAAAGTTAATAAGGAATTAAGTATCGGTGGTTGACTTGGGAGGAATAGTGCTAGTAGGTTTGAGGTAATAAAAAAAGTTAAACATGTTGTGAACTTGACACATAGGACATGTAGTTATAAAAGTTGGAATGTTTCAAGGATCCTATGTTCTTATATCATTGTTTCCATCGACATAACAATGAACATCCTAAAAATTATGTATCAAATTGGATTATGAAAGATAAGTATGTACATGCTTATCAATATATGATGGACCTAGTTCAAAGAGAGAAATTATTTCCTAAAACTTAACATGAGCCCCCATTACCACCTCCAAAAAGCATCAAGTAGGACAAAGAAGAATAGAAGAAAGGAGATTTGGGAGAATTTTATCATAGGCAATAAGTTGACAAGGAGAGGGATGAAAATGACTTATCAAGCATGCACTCTAATAAGAATATAACATAAAAACATCTCTACTGAAAGATGTATCACAACAAGCTTCACTGCTAGCCCTATCAGTTTGGGTGTAAGTTAACACAATAATTTTAACATCATTTACGTAGATTACATATGATGTTGATAGATGCATATTTGACCATATTTATAACTCATATTTGATGTATTTTTTATTGATATTTTATACTTTTATCATATATGTGGTACTTAATTTGCCCCAAGAGTGTTTATAGGTTATAATTGTCTTTATAGACTTAAAGGAGAAGAATTCAGATGAAAACGTAGCATAAAATGAAGATTTGAAGCATAGAAGGGATACAAGGTCATGTGTTTGGGTTTGCAAATCCCTCAGATCGGGCAAAATCACAAATTCTGAGTATTCTTGGTTATACATAGTTTAGTATACAATTGTGTATCAGACCGTGCACAACTCAAAACCTTAAAATTTATAATAAAAGGATGTGTTCAAAGGCAATTTGGGAAAGCAAACATTAGGAGACAATTATAGGGCTAAAATTGTTCAAAAGGGGTAATTTTAAGTCAGAGAAGTGAAAAATACAAAGAAATCATCGAAAGATCCATCGGAATATAAGATCAAACCTCTACCTTATTAGAATATTTGATAGAAGACAATCAGAGAAATTTAGAATTATGAACTCATTGTTTTCAATTCGTTTTTCTTTTTGTTGATGTTTGACTTCGAGTTCTATCATATGTAACTAAACTCTTTTAGTGTCTAGGTTAGATGAACCTTAGTTTTGTGCAATAACATGTTTTAATTCTCTTATTAAGGCTGTTGATTGGATTGATATATTATGATTCAATACGTGTTTATTATATGCTCTAATAGATCTAATGTAACATCCCATTACTCATGTTAGGGCTAAAATTGTGAATTATGAGAATTTATGAGAAATTAGGAAATTGCACATCATGCATTATTAATTGTGACATGCACATTTTTGCACATTTATATGATTGTACATGCATTCCTTGACATTT
>JANIJH010000224.1:68082392-68094275 GCA_024520975.1 Erythroxylum areolatum | reverse complement strand
TTTAGTGATGTTTTTGTTTTTGTTTTTGGTTTCGTTGCTCTTGGTTACCTTGTCTTCTGTTTGTTTTAGTTTCACATCTTTTTCTAATTTTTTGATCTTTTAGCGACATGGCTCATTATTAGTATGGTTTTGGTTCTGATTTTTCATATGATCCTTATTATTTTGATGAGTTTCCATCTGTTGTTACATTAAGTTTGACCACCAAGTGGCGGATCTCACATCCATAACAATGCAATTACCGAGGGATTTGACAGAGCATATGGCTTCCAATACGCAACAATTCGAGATACATACTAGGCATGGATCAAAAGGCATGAATGAGGTGAATGTAACCAC
The DNA here is from genome assembly GCA_024520975.1 of Erythroxylum areolatum. Classification (NCBI taxonomy): domain Eukaryota; kingdom Viridiplantae; phylum Streptophyta; class Magnoliopsida; order Malpighiales; family Erythroxylaceae; genus Erythroxylum; species Erythroxylum areolatum. The sequence goes on along the minus strand of JANIJH010000224.1, from coordinate 68,093,939 downwards.
TTTAGAGAAAAGATTGGATGACTTTACTTCTTTGGTGCGACAAATTGCGGTTACGAAGAAAGAAAAAGCAAAGGTATATGGAATATGTTTGATGTTAGGACACTTTACTGACGCGTGTCTAGTTTTCTAAGAAGAAAATGCATAACAAATAAATGTTGTGGGAGGTTTTGCTAGACCAAATCAAAAGAAATATGACCCATTTTTCAACACCTATAATCCGGGTTGGCGCGTCCATCCGAATTTGAGTTATGGGAATCTTTAAGGATAGCAAGCTACCATGAATTTTCAGCAATTTAGACAACTGTATGTGCCTCGACAACAGCAACACATAACATCCAATTCCGAAGGTAAGTGCTCTTTGGAAGATATAGTTCAATCTTTGGCTACCAACACTTTGACATTTTAGCAGAATACTGAAGTAAGTATCCGAAATACTAAAAATCAACAAAGAAATATTGAAAATCAAATGACCCAAATGGCAACTGCCATAAATCAATTGGAGGCACAAAATTTCATAAATTTTCCAGCATAAACGGAAATCAATTACAAACAAAGTGCAAAAGCTATCACATTGTGAAGTGGTAAGGAATTGCAAGAATCACATCCGAAAATTTCTAGGAGAGAGGTAGAAGAAGAAGCAATGAAAGAGCCACCTGAAAAATCAGAAATGACACAAACAACTTTGCAGAATATTATTGTTCCGCCCCCTTTTTCGAAGTCGATTTGCCAAGGCAAAGAAGGAAGAGCAAGCAGAGTTAGGAGAGGAAGAGGTTATAGTTCGAGAAAAGATAGAGGATGAGCAACCTCCTAAGGTAAGTGACGCAGTTCATGCTATAGCTAACCAAACTTCGTTTGCTTTTCCTAGTTGTTTATAGGTAAAAGAAGAAGAAGAAGAAGAAGAGAAGCAAGAAGAAGAAAAGTCACCAATCAAATATGAGTTGAACGAGCTGTGGGTAGGCAAGCTGAAGAATGATGGTGGCGAGTAGGATGTCGAGTCTCCACACCCATTGGTGATACTCTTACAGAGACCATCCTGGTGTGAGAAGGGCAATGCTCGAAAAGACGAGTGGACATCAAAGTATGATAGTGAAACAATGAAGTTCCACTCCTCAAAAGCCTTGAGGCATCGTGTTGATAAAGAGCTTACTTTGAGGAAAGGTGCTCCAGGCTCCTCACGGAGTTTGAGCATACTTCCTGTTAGACTCAAGCATCCATTCGATAATAGATGATATATATATATGGCAAAGGTCAAGTTTATGACCTTAAATAAGCACTTGATGGGAGGCACCCCATCTGTATCCCTTTCTTTTGTGTTTTTTTTTTCTCTTTTATGCATATCTTTTGAGTGTTTGCTTTGAGTGTTTTACTTGTTTTCTTTGGTTTGTTTTATTTGTAGGCATTTGAAATGGAAGCTGCAATCATTCATTTTAAAGCTACATATGGCGTTTTCAATCTAGGGGAGTACTTCTATTGGCATCTCTCTTTTTTGCTTTTATTGATTGAGGACAATGCCCATTCTAAGTATAGGGGTGGGGCAAGTGTGAAATTTCTACACACTTGGATTGTTATGAGTTTCATGGTGATGATGAGAATGTAGTAACTTGAATGATTTTAGTCTTTAGTTAATAGTTAATTGTGGTACAGGAATGATGTTGATGCTTTTGATTTGAGGAGCTTTGATTGACTCCTGAAATGATGCTAATTTCAAAGTTTTTCATTTTTTCTTTTTCCTTTATGAGCCTTGCATGTGTTTGGTGACTCTTATGTATGATGTTTGGTATTTAAGTGTATTTTATATAGGTATGAATGTGGAATGGGATGCTTAGAATGTAGTGTCGAAAAAAAGAAGAAAAAAAGCTAAAAAGAAGAAGAGATAACTATCTTTGTTTCTGCTTTGTTGATCAAAAGTGTGTTTGTCTTGTGTTATTAAATAAAAAACATCGTTGTTCTTTTTCTTTTGAGATATTTTTATTCTGCTTGTATTATTTCTTTTCATCTGTATTTGTGTCATACTGAGCATCGTTGACTTGTTTATGTGATAACAAATGCAAAATGGCTTAAATGTTAGATATTATGCATCTTGAGCGACTATTTTACTAACTATGTGCTTGCATATGAGTAACTTGTTTTTGATCATAATAGAGTTGAAATAAGTGACTTGGATTGAAAGCATTGATGCATTTCTGTGTGCTTCATTAACTATTAAATCTTAACCGAAACTGTTTGAGTGAAGAGTTTGATTTATTACTTGAGGATAAACAATGGTTCGTGTATGGGGGGAATTAGCTACAAGAAGTTGGGTTTCAACAGCTAAACCAAGTAGTCACCAACCTTCTTAAGCAAATTTAGATGACCGCCTAGAACACCGCATGGAACATAATTTGATGGCGTACTGGAAGCATCAAGTATTCCAACCTTCGCATCCACCAACACCGTGATTTTGGCATCAACAAATAGAGAACCATTCTTTCCTCTTTTCTTTTATATTTTTGCTTCTTTAATTTTATGTCCTAATGTTGAGGACAATGTTGGTCTAGGTGTGGGGGAAGGAATTGGAGTATATGTGTGTGACTCTTTATCATATTAGTTTGGATGAGATTGAATGTTTGCATAAAATTAAATTGGGTTATATGAGTCTGAAGTGAATCATACGGATTGATTGCGATAATCAATCTTGTAAACTTAGTCAAAAATTTGATATTTGAGTGATTAGGTAATTTATGGAATTAAGATGAATTATTAAGTTAAACCTGTGAGTGGATTTGAACTTTAAATGACATCATCTTTATGTCATTCTATTTCTTTGTATTGTGTGATACTCCTCTAATCAGACTTGCCTTCAGAACTTGAACTGAGCCAGATTGAATTTGTTTGATTATATGGGTTATGGAAATGATTAAGGCTTTCTTTATTTTTACATCCTTTAGCTTAAAAATGACCCACCTAGTTATTTTCCCTTTGCAAACATTTTTTAGCCTTTAATCTTGTTTTCCAATCAATCACCTTACATTGAAACCAAAAACCCCATTAGCCTTACCTTATCACAAGTTGAATGAAGCATTGAGTAATTTGGAACTTTTGTTTTGTATTGTTTTCTAAGGTATTTTTGTAGGTACTTCTACTCATGTATTTATTAAATTATGTTGCTAGTAATTTCTCTTGTTTTTATTACTCTCCCTTGTTCTTAGCCAAGTAAAAAGGAAAAAAGGAAAAAGAAAGAAAGAAGAAAGAAAAAAAGAAAGGAAAAGAAAAAGAATAAAGCATAATAGCATTAGTTAGTATGAGTAGTTGTAGTTCTTTATGCCATGTGATTATTTCAAAATTTTAATTTGAGTATCCCTTTTACTTGGTACTTTGTGAATGCTTAAGCTTACCTTTGAACCTAACCCCATTACAACCCATAATAAAATCCTTATGATCTATGAGCTCAAGTAATTCGAATGAATGATAACTAGTGAATTTGCAAGTCTATGGTAATGCAATCTCTTATAGGGAGATTTGAGAGAAACACTGTGACCTTAAACACTTGGGCATAAGAGAGAAGTATGTGAGAAGAATTTACCTTGGTTTCATACTTGCCTTTTGAACAAAGATGTCTTATTTTGACTTTGTTTATTCATATTGGTGAAAAGTGATTATGATATAAGTTGCAACCTAAGCTTTATTGGCCTAAGTTAACGGATTGTGTGTATTTAATCTTATGAAGGATGAATTGATAGAGTGTAATGGTTTGGAATGTTTGCTCGAGGGTGAACAGAGGTTTGGTGTGGAAAAATTTGTTAAATTGTCATTTTGTATATAAATCTCTTTCATGTGCTAAAATTATTATTCAAAATTGATGAATTTGCTTCTTAATTGTTCTCAGATGATTTACAACACTTAAAAGATGAAATTGAATAAAAAAGACGCAAAGAAAACAAAGATAACCTGAAAATTCCATATTGGCAATACATTCAGTGACTAAACGTGGGCACTTGTAAGGACAAAATCGATCTGCCAGATATGTTTTTAAAATGTAGATTCGATCCACTTCAAATTTTAATGATTTTGAGAATTAGATTGCATCCTTATTGATGGGGATCAACCACTTAAATCTGAGGGATATATTCTCTGCTAAAGATCACATAAAAGGAGAGAGAGGAAGGGATTGAAAAGCATAAAGAAGGAGAATTTTACCGTTCACGTAGCTTTTTGGTATTAAGATAGTTTTACATTTTCTGCAGATTTTCCATTAGAGTAGTTTACGTTTCTACAGTATTTTTCTAGGAAAAGACTAGAGATGGAGGCCTTTCATTTGTCTATTTCTTTGTTTTTCACTTTCGTTATGAGTAGCTAAATTACTTTTCTTGGATGAGGGAAACCATGTTATCATCTATTATATATGAGATGTTCCAATAAAGTTTATTTTGTTGATGAATACTGAGTGCAAGAGTTGAAAATTCTAAGAAGAAACTCATCTTAATTAAATGCATGTTGTACATGTGTTGTCTTGTTTATCCATTTCTTAGTTCTTAAAGCTATTACTCAGTTGAACTTATGATCATATCTAAGTTGTTGATTAATAAGAATGCTTAGAATACATATTTCTATTCATTTAAACTTAAGAGAAAACATCACCCAATGAATATTTGTTGATGAACTGAATTTTATATCAAGGATCATTATTAGTGTGATAACATCGGTGACATGAAACGAAGGTTTGTTTACTAAAATTCTAGATCTGAATATTTTCGTTTAATTTCAGTCTTTTTTAATTTTAAATCTTAAATTATGTTAACCCCCCTATTTTGTTTTAGTTTTGAACTCGTATAATATTTACTATTAGAATTCCTCGTGGGAACGATCACTACTTTTCACTACTACATTAATTTGTATTATAGGAAGTTAGTTTCTTTTTAAATTTGGTTGTAAGCGACAGTAGTACCAACAAGTCTCCACTTAATGTTTGTCTGGTCACCATTGAGCATCATCTCACCATGTTGAAAGGCAAACTTGTCTCTTTTCAAGACATCTCGATGTATCAATTTGATGATTTATACACCTTGATCGAGTCTCACTTTCCTCCTCCAATTAATTGATTTTTTTATGTTTCCAAAAAGGGGGGAAATATTTTTTTTGTGATATTAGATTTAGGAAGAGTATGGTTATTGTACATTTTTTATGTATGAATATTTCTTTTACTTATCATTTAGATATCACTTGAAATTAAGATCTTTTTTGTTCTTCATATTGATTTATTTCTTATACATGAAATTATGGAAAAGCTATTCATAATCTTGATATAGATAATTACTTATGTGTTTAACCTTGTTATTTTTGTTTGATATCATCTATCGTTGTCAAAAAAGGGAGATTGTTGAACTAAGGGAGGTCCCAATCAATGTTTTGATGGTAACAAAATATAAATACTACTAATGAGTTTGTTATCAAGAGACATCGAAGATTATGGTTTTAATAGAAAAGGCCTTTTGATATTTCAAATACTCTTTAGGAAATATTTTTGGAAGTGTTTAAATTATAATTTCAATAAATGTAATGAGTTTGACCTTTGGAGTAATTAAAATTATGTTTTGAAGAGAACTAGTTTACTGAGTTAATGGTTATCCAATATAAGTTAAAGTTATCAAATTTAACCATTTTGGGAATTGTTTAAACCACAATTGTATTAAACAATTGAGTTTAAGCATTCAGAATTGTTAAAATCATATTTTTAGGAGGATTTGGCGACTTATATGGGTTAATAGTCGACCATTATATGTTAAAGTTGTCAACTTTAATGGATAGAAAGTTTGGAGTAACATTGGTTGATGTATTGGTCAACCAATACATATCATATTAGTTGACTAATATACCTACTAGTCCACCGATATCTCAACTACTAGCGAATCTGCGCATTTAATACATATAAAGCAATATGCTATATTGGTTGACCAGTGCTTTGCAATTAATTATTATAATAATTAGTTTTTGACTTTAACAACTAGTACACATCCCAAAATCCTATAAATACACATTTTCTCATTGGTTCTAGCATCAAGTAGTATTTGAGTATCTTTTACGTATGTTTCTAAGTATTTTTCAGTCATTTAAGCATTTGTTGTCTCATTTTGAGTAAAGGAGCCTTTTTAATATTATCAAAGTGATAAGGTGAACAACTTTGAATTGTAAACTTTTATTGGGATTCATGTTTGTTGCATTTCAGATTATTTTAAATGGCATTGACGTTGCTCTTCACCTTGGAAGAAGATTGTATAATAGTTTCATCTTTTTCCGAGTAAAAATTATACAAAAGTTATTATTCACCGTGCAAAAAGAATTATACTAGAAATCTAATAAGAGTCTTGGGAGTGGACATGAGTAAGGATTGTTTGTTGAACAAATATAAACTGGTTTGCATCTCTTCCTTTACCCTTTCCCTTATTAGTTAGGATTTTTCTTAGAATGTAGTATTTTATTTTAACTTGCATCACTTACAAATTATGATCCTTTTCATATTAAGTTAGTAACCTTTTAAATTAAAATTTATAAATATCCAATTCACCATTCTCTTAGGAGCTATTAGGGATTATCAAATAGGATAGTGAAAGTATGTTGGTTCATAATATTCAATGGATTCTCTTCGCTAATCTAAGTATCCTACCAAACAATAGACTAATTGATATATGATAATTTCATTGGTCATACAAATTTTAGCCAAAAAAAAAGTACTATGAGAAAATAATATCAACAAAATTATTTGAATGAATAGACTTACGAGAGTAAATTTATAAGCACATAATATTCAACTAAATACCAAAATATAAAAGCAAATTAATATTATCAAAATGCTATATTAAATATATGATAATTAATAAAAATAGCATTAAAAGTTATCTAAATAAAGTAAAATTATCATGCAAATAAATAAAAGATTCGATACGGAGGAAAATTTATTTAAAAAATGCCAAAAGATATGTCTCTTAACATAATAATAATGACTGATTTTTAAGGGACAAAAGTGCATATAAAAATGTACATTAATATGAGATATCGTATAGCCTGTCTTTAACGTCCAAAATGGGTCATATAATCGGTGGAATAGCATACACTTCCCCCCATCTAAATCAGTAAAAACTTACCTTTTGGTAAGCCCCTTTCTTATTTTAAATAACTTTTTGTTCCTTTTAAATGAAGCGTAAATCGATCTGGTACTTAATTTTGTAAACAAAATTACGTCATTTTAAACTAAATAAAACGATGCCATTATTTTATATTTTTAATTTTAAAAATTAGCAAAATTGGCTTGTCTATACGTGTTGGCATCACTAACAATGGCATGAACAATTCATTAATAACCAAAAGTCGCATAATTATTTTCAAGAACTTTTAGTGGCCACCTCACCCTTACCTAATCCAATTCCTTCTCCAACTGGGAAAAGTTACATTATTACATTTTGGGGATTTTTTTAATAACTAAATATCATTTTTATAAGCATATTTTTGAAGAATGATTTATTAGTCAAAACAATTTTAACAAAAATCCTTTCTAATGAGAGAGAAAAGAACTGTTCTAAAGAATATTTCGAGAATCTATTTCCTTAAACTCGCTTTGTAATTGGTTACGTTTGCTTTTCTTTTATAAAAAAATCAGCTGTTTCGTTTTGAGAAAATTAGGAAGACATCGTCAGTTACACTTAGCCTTTTTTTTTTTAAATTTTTAGTATATTGTAAATAAATTGTTTAGTATGTATAATAATTTATAAATTATATATTTTTGAATAAATTTAAAATTAAATAAGAAATTTGATTGAATCCCCGACGATCCATCTTCTTGGCGACTCAAACCTGCAACTTCTTTGTAGAAACTGAACCAGCGGTGGGGTCCATCCTCAAGCAATCAGCCAATAACATTACCCCACTCCTTATTTTTGACGATTCAGAAACTAATTTAACGGCCATTTTAAAGTTTATCTATTTCTCTTCTTCTATATAATATTTTTGTGTCTATTCTATCATCTTTAATCTTTGCCTCATCCACTAAAGTTTTGATCTTTTTGACTCTCTCTTTCTTTGGCCTCTTTCTTTTGATATATATGGCCTGTTAAAATCTGGATTTTGCTCATTTATTAGTATTGATTGGAGTGATTGATTGAACTACTTAGCTTCTGGGAAAATGAATGCGATTGGGTTGAAACCGCTGCCTGGAATTAGGACGCTGAGAGTGGGACTTGGGAGCAACAGCGAAGGTGATCATGTAATTAGTTTGAAACAGAGGGGGGTTTTAAGAATTAAAGCCATGGAAGGGTCGCCGTCACGTATGATGGGACCGAAGGTAAATGGAGAGGTCGAGACTGTTGGCTCTAACGGGTCGTTCTCGGACGCAAAGTTGATTAATGGGATTCAAGGTAGTTGCCTTTTCTTTTATTGTTTATGGCAAGTCTGGATTTGTTTTTTCCAATCTTAAAGAGGGTATATTAGTTCATGAGAAATGGACTTTATTAAGATTGTCATGTTTATTTGCTCTCCCTTTTGGTTGGTTGCTTGGTATAGGAACAAATGGCAAGCGTAGCCCACTGTCTATGGTTGGGAATTCAACAAATATAAAGTGGCATGAGTGCTCAGTTGGAAAATCTGAAAGGCAGAACTTGCTCAATCAAAAGGGTTGTGTTATATGGATAACGGGTCTCAGCGGTTCAGGTTTGTGACTCTTCTATTTTCCGTGAGTTTGCATGAAACTTCGTTGGAGGAGAAAAGAAGAATGCATCTCTTTTCCATGTTTTGTTTACATGTCTAACAGTTACCTTTTATGTCTTTGGTACTAAAATTTGTAGGAAAGAGCACTGTGGCATGTGCCTTGAGTAAAACGCTATACCTAAGAGGAAAATTGTCTTATATTCTTGACGGAGATAATGTGAGACATGGCCTAAATCGTGATCTTAGTTTTAAAGCGGAAGATCGTGCAGAGAATATACGAAGAGTTGGTAGGTATTGCAATTAGTTACTGCCAAGGCTTGAAATCATATGTTGACAATTTATTGTCAATGCTGTAATTGCCTAGTATATTCCATACTATGGATTGTTGACTCTCTCGACTATAAAGGGCATTTTGCAAATTTTCTTATTCGCTTTCCTCATATATTCACAGGAGAGGTGGCAAAACTATTTGCTGATGCTGGAGTTATATGCATTGCATGCCTTATTTCTCCTTTCCAACGAGATAGGGAAGCATGCCGTGCAATGTTACCAAAGGGAGATTTCGTTGAGGTTGGTGCTTCTGCAGATCATGATTTGTTTGCAGAAAATTCTAACTAAAGGTGCAACATTTTTTTTTATTGATGTGTTTTGGATATTTGACTTGCTGTTAATTAATTGGGGGTCCAACATAAGTTGACATATGTTTTGCTAGTTTTTATTGACTTGATTGAGTTTACATGTCAAAGGTCTTCATGGATGTTCCACATGGAGTGTGTGAGGCCAGAGATCCAAAGGGACTGTATAAGCTTGCACGTGAGGGGAAAATTAAAGGTATTTTCTGCAAATCATGAATACCAATTCTTTTAATCAAATGAATCCGTTTCTTGTCGGTTAATTTTTTCTTTGGTTTCCCTTGATTTTAGTTGTGCCTTTCCAGTTCCTACCACGGTGTTGTTAGTTGTCTTGACTTCGTATGGTCCTTTTCGGTTGCAGGCTTTACTGGCATTGATGACCCATATGAGCCACCTTTAGATAGTGAGGTAAAGCACGATAATAGAAGGAAATGATGTCTACCTGACATCAAACGTTGAAATGGCAGTTCTCAACTTCTCATGGGATCTAGTCTGGTCCTATTTTTGACTCCCGAAGCAAATTGCCAACATTGGATGCTTGGAGCATTTATTTTCATTGAAAATGACCTTAATCATTGGAAATGAATTTGCTATGTGGAAGCATAGACATCTGTGGACTAGGTTTATGCAAGGGATCTTTATTGAACTTACTGTTTGATTGCTGATGACAATGTTGATCTTCCATTTGATGGAATTTTGAGTTCTTGGATTCTAAGGGGTCAACTAATTGCTGTTCTGTTTGCTGTTGTTTTTGCAGATTGTACTGAAATGCAATGTAGGAGATTGTGCATCCCCATTTGAAATGGCTCAAAAAGTTGTATTTTATTTGGAGGAGAAAGGGTATCTCCGTACGTAAGTTATGGCTTGGAATAACTTGGCCATAATCAGTCCCTCTTATATCTCCACCTTGAGGTCAATGGAGGAAACTCCAGGCTTCCAAATCGGACTTGCAATAACTTAAAAAGCCTTTTGGTTATATATAAGTTGATTGACCAATTAGCTAGTAGCGGACTGTTTTTCCTCCGGGTTTAAGCTTAGTTTGGCCTTTGTAATTTGATGAAGAAAGCTCCATAGCTTGTTATAGAGTAGCAATTTCAAATTTTTGTAAATATGCAAGTATTGTTGAAACAATAAAACTGTTGTCCAGGTTCTCATGGCAACTTAAACAAAAATAAGGCATTGACATACCATTTCAAGGTAAAAAAAAATGGAGGTATTTTGGAATACCTCTTATTTTTTAACTTGCTTCCTCTCTTTGCTACCTTTCTCTTCTCTACCGGCCCTCGATCCTATGACATGTTAGATGTAGATTCTGCATCAACACCAACATGACACAGGGATTGCCAGTGACTTTGCTGTCAGAAGATAATTTTATGAATCATTAGATCCTGTCATTTCATGAACCCTTCATGGAAATTCCAACGAACTTGTTTTCTTTTCGTACAGCAGTTCGCTTAAAGATTAATCAAAATTACTTGTAATATACATAAAATAAAACAATGAATATATTTTTTGTAATATCATGGAAATTGCAATTCTCGATATTTCCACCGTACAGCCAACCAAGCACGTCAACGTAGTATTACGAAATTCTTAAGTTTCACAACTTTATAAAAAAAATCGGAGGTCGATTCAAATTTAAGTATGTCAAAACATCACAGTTTGATGAAAAAGAGTAGAAAAGCATAGGACATGATTAAGAGTAGGTGTCAGTCCTGGGTTTAAATTACCTGGTCTCATTATTCTGTTTCTATCATGTTCTATAAATATTCTGTAAGATGATACTGACATATATGGTACCGTCATTCTAGATTTATGTATTAAAAAAAGAAGTAAAAAGCAAGTTGACAACAACTTAGCATGCAAGACTATCAACAACTTGCATGTAAGCTCTTAGTCGCTATACAATAGCTTGCTATGCAACCTGTCAGACAATGGAGTGTTTATAAATGACACTCTCTTCCTTCTCTCTTAACATATATATGCATATCAAACATGTATGAGATGTGTGATGAGTTTGAGAGTAAATTTTAAAGAGTCATTTTATGTGAGAGTGACTTTCTAGATATTTTTAGGAAATATTTTTCTAAAAAGAGTGAATAATAAAATAGTGAGGATATTATCATAGGGATAATAACTTTGAGAAACACCTTGTATGACCTTTTCTTGAAAGTAAATTAAATGTGAATGTTTGGAATTGCATGGTAATCATGTTATACCTTGAAAAAGGGTATTACATTTT
>JANIJH010000224.1:68035109-68052496 GCA_024520975.1 Erythroxylum areolatum | reverse complement strand
TATATATATGGTTTTAACTCCTTGATTATGTTTTAGTTAAATCCTTTTGTAGTCTTATGACTAAAAAAAACTTATCGTGCGTTAACGATTCAGTGGTTTGAAATTGTTATTTTTTGTTTTTTTTCAAAAGCATTTATTCATCCACCGAAACATATGATGATAAGCTGTGCTGTTTAATATTTATCCAATAAATACTCCTTTTTTTAATAAAAGCCTTTAACAATGGCCTTTCATACACTCCTAAAAGGCAAAATGTTCCTTTTATGTTTTAAAAACAGCCTTTTACCTATTGGATAACAACCAAAAATCTTTACAGGACAAAGAGTGGGTATAGTGTATAGTTTATCAATTTTTCTGATATATTTGTGTTACAATATTTATATGTCATGGAGATAGTATTTTGACAAACTTTGCGGGTATGATAGAGGATTAAAGATTGAGTAGCTAATAGAAATCAATGGTTTGACATATGATGAGTTATTGTAAATTATTGATTTGGCTTGTGGGTTAATGCAGAAGAGATTTATTTATATGCAACAAAGGGATGGAGAGTATTTCTTGTATGTTGTTGATAGTGAGTCTAAGTTTATATTTTTAATGTCGTAAGTAAAAAGTGAAATGAGTATTGAGGTGTACATAAATGAAGTAAGTAGAGGGTTGTGCCGAAGAATTGTATACAAATGTGAATTGAATGGGCCTCATGGTATTGAGCTATTGAAAATATTAAAGAATATGAGAGTATTGAAGTAATTGCAGAATGTGGGGTTATTCAAGCCATTAAAAATGTGAGGTTGTTCAAAATACTTTTGAAACTAAGGATACTTTTAAACTTGGTTGAGAATTATTTTTATCATGCCATTACTATTGTTAATTACAAGGAAGAAGTGTACGAGCATTATGTTTCTAAATGCTACTATAAAGGTATATATACGAAGGCTTATAGATTCATGATGAAGGGATGAAGAAAAACTTTAAAAACTAGAAAGATATCAAAGAGTGAAAAGATGTCCTACTAGTTATGTTTACTCAAGTACACAACAAAAAGAAGTATATATTTAAGGATACCTTATAGTCAAATATTGAGTAATGCCTTACATAATAGGCATACAATCAATAATCAATTGATTATTGATTATTTAATTTTATGTATTTACCTACTACAAATTGTATTTTTCACAGTCATCTATTGCTATAAAAGATGAAAAACAAAGATATGCACCCTTAAGGGCAATAACTACCTATATATCTCCCCAAATAGGGACATCATCAAGAATGGTAGTAATAACACAAAGTTCTCCACAAACTAAGACAATAACTAGAATGGCAGTAATAACAATACAAAGACAACCTCAAACAGGGTTAATAACTAGGATAATAAAAGTAGCACAAAGGTCTTTTACTAGCAAATAGTACTCCTAACAGCCCCTAGGCTTTTAAAAATAACAAAATCCTTGAAGTATTCTTTTTCATATGTTTATCGTACTTATAATATGTTAGTGTATCCCCCATGAACCAATTATAGGATGTACTCCAATTTATCAGTTGTGATTAAGTTAGTTGTATTCCAACCTTATTTAATTTAGGTAGTTATAATGTCTTGCTGCAGGCCACTTATAATTTGCGAGTCTAAAAGAAGTTTGGTCCTGTTGCTAATATTAAATAAGCCTACAGGGTAGCACACTAAGCAAAGTGAATAATCAATACGCCTAATTCGGATTTAGGCTTTGGGTTTTAGGGTTTTCCTATACATATATAGGGTGATAAGAGATAGAAGAGTTTTATTAGATCAAAAATAACCCTAATGGACGTCGTCCTCTAGAGAGAGAGGGATGAGATTGGTGCTAGCACATCAAAGTGGGGCGTTCAGTCTTGCGAGTGTGTGGATACCGATAGAGACAAGAAATTTGACATGCTCCTCCCGACATTACCAGCTCCTCTCCCTATTTTCGCTGCATAAAGGTATAATCCGATCTTGATTTGGTTTCAATATTTACATAGGTCTTGGTGTTTCGGATTCTCACTTGCGAAGTTTATTGTTATAGATTATCCAAAAAATCCATCATAATATACATCCATCCTTTAATTATATACTACTAGATTTATAAGTGAGGTTCATATTTTAGTAAGATATGAAGGAACTTTTGTCTTCAAAAGATAAAGATTTTGATGAAAGTATGAGGTTTTCTAATTTAGGGTCTAAGCTTTATAAATTTTAGGGAATTAAATAGTTTGGATTTGAAATTTTTTTATATTAATAATTTCTAGCATTTAAGATTTATGTTAAACACTATTTTGGGATTTCATTTAGGGATTTAGTTGAAGTTTATTTTAGGGTGACACTTATTTAGGGGGACAGACTTAAATTTTAAGTAATATTATAATCCATGTGAAATGCTACGTCAGTTATTAAAAAAAGTTATCACTGAATCATTAATCATTGATGACATAGGAACCAATATTAAGATTTTAAAATTATTTGAAGACCCCATCAATAATTTTTAGAATTTAGACATTTAAGGTGATATAGAATAAAGTTCAAGCAATGAAGAATTCATTATCTCATTTAATATGATGAAATATGATTATACTATATTAGACACCTTAATATATGTCAATATAATATTTTGATATCATTTTTTTAGAAATCAAAATAATATAGTATTATAATAGACTAAGCCTTATGTTCTAGCTTCCTATAAGGTTATAGTTTAGTTCTACCTCAATAACATAAGCCTAAGAACACAGTAGGAGCTTAAGCATTTAGAAACTAAAATTAATAGCTAAAAAAATAAAGAAAAGAGTCCACGGTTAAGGTTCTAAGTATCAATTATGTTGAATCAGTCACCATTGTTTAAAGATTCAATCTAAGGGCAATTTCTTGTAAAAATTTGAGGCCTCTAATCCTTATTGTTGTCATTTCCCTTATCTTACTTAGATTCCTCTCGATAGCAGAATGTAGTCAAGTTGCTAAAAATCCTAACATTTCTTTCCTACTAAATTGTGTAAATTATGCAGCCAAATGTAATCTTAAATATGGATAAGTCATCCCTACTAAGATAATAAGGTGTAATAGCCTACTGAATAATTCTTTCCCACTAATTTTTATAGCAAAAATGGTTGCAAAGATATTAAAAGCTTTGCTAAATACTGTTAAAGCAGGAAAAATTAAAAATAATAGATGATTGATAGTCTCTAAAATCACCAAGAAAGGCTTGTAGAAAGGATTGTAGGTAGAAGAATATATCCAAGGTGCTTAACTTCTTTCTCACTACTAGCCGCTGGATAAAAGAGATTTTAACAGAGAGAAATTTACACCAAACTATACTGAACTAATTTGTTCTTGGAGCATAGATCCTAAACAAGTTTTTGTATAATTTTTTTGGTGAAAGTTTCAGAGGAATGTCTCACCTAAATAACCTTGTCCTCATTGTTGGGCATAGCTTGGTAAGGGAGAAAGCTTGTGAAGAAAAGTTCACAACTTCTATTATTACAGCATCAGTCACTTCTATTAATGAGCAATTTGACTTTGGCATTTTCAAGATAAAAGCAATCTTAAGGTTTAATACTTAGGAATGAGGTAAAAAGGGCCTATCTCATTCCAATTATCAAAACATAACCATGTATTATCTCCAATTCCAATCATAACTTTGATGGAGAATTGTAAGTTGTCCCTTATTTTCACCAACTACAACATTATTCATGATGATTCTTTCTTAGCCTTGAGAGTCCAAAAATTCTTCTCCACCTGATAATGTCTATAATGCTATTTTACCTACAATGACTCTTTATTACCAAAGATTCTCCACAATCTCTTTACAAGCAAAACTTTAGTCACCTTTAGGATAGAGTGAATTTGTAACCTTTCTTCACAGTTTAGCAAGCAAACATCCTTCTAACTAACTTTAGCACACATGTTATGATCACTTAAAGATAGACATAAATTTTTAAGAAAAATAATATTATTTCTAAAACTTATATTTCTCATCAAAATTGATAAATTCTTTTAGTAATTAAACCTTTAAATGTTAGGATTTCTGCTTGCATATAAATTAGCAAAAATTTAACATAAAAGCATAGATATAGGTATTTTTGTTAGCTATTGAAAAGCTTTCATACTAAAACTTGAAACTTAACTTCAAAAAGTTAGAAGTTTCAAGATTTCTGATGGGTCAAAAATGCATTTTGAACCTCAATGTTTACAATATAATACAAATTGAACTTAATGTTTTGAAGTATTCAAATTGAACCATAATGTTTCAAAACATTTATAACAAATCCTAAATGGACAAAAAATTTAGCGGAGTTAACTCTCCATCAGTTAAATTCTATATCAATGTTGATATGACATTGTTTTTGCATTTTTTAATCAAAAAGAGGGTCTCACTTTCACATGACATTATAAATTTCAGTAGATCCCACTAGCAACGTGATAGTAAGAGCCACTGTTATATATTTTAGATAGTGAATTTCACTTGTTATGTGATAGTAAGGTTCACTTCTTATTTAAAAATAAAAAGCAATTCATGGAGAGTTAATTCTATTAAAATTTTCATTCATTTAAGGTTTGTTTTGAATATTTTGAAAAAGTATGAGATTCAATTTGAATGCTTTAAGATATTAAAAACTGTTTTGTATTCTATTCTGAATATTGAGTTTAAAATGCATTTTTAGACATTTCTCATACATAAAACTTATTTTCTTAGATCAAATTTTGGAATTTTATATTTTAACTTTGAAAGAGATGCTACAAATGTAAGAAATATATGACCTGATGTTATGACCTATATTTTTTAGGCCCATATTAAACTCGGTTTAGGGTTTTTCTTAATTTAATAGTGTATTAAATCTTAACCGTCAATTTAGTACTTGATAGACGTATAAGATTTAATGTTAATACGAAATTATATATAAACTAGTCCTTTCTCTATCCTAACTAAGTACAGTCAAAACAAATACAGAATGTAGGTACTTGTCTATTGGGCTATCCATCAAGCTATCGTATAAAAAGAGGGTTAAAAGAGACAAATTAGTTTGTAATCGTTGAAAGCTTTCTGTCTACATCATAATGAATTTCACTCAAGATAAGTAATTTATTCTCTTCATCTATATGGTTATTATCATATTTAAGATCTGAATGGATATGAATGATTTACATATGATTCATGATTTATGTATGATTTATGTCTTTAATGTTTGAATATTAAGAACAAAAAACTTACACGTGGTATCATAGCCATGGATTTTGAATAGATAATAATTCTTAGATTATGAATTTGACGATTGTTTCAATTATATTAATGTTTATAAAATTTATGACTTTAGGGTTTTGTATAAAGAATAATTTTTCCTTTAAAAAGAAAAAATAGTTTATATACTATGATGATGCTAATGAAGATGAGCTTATGTATATGTGTAACTTTTTATGTCTTTTGATTTGGAAGTCACCAGCCATTATGTTGGTGTATGTTGCATTGTCCTCTTTTCATTGTTTATTTTAAAAGAATCAAAGAAATCAAGAGAAGTATTGCATGGAATGGATCTAGGGTTTCGGTTCGATGGACACCTTTTTGCAATAATCAATTAGAAGTTTGGAAATAATAAGAGAGGGCCCACACCCTTAAAGTTGCTTTCTTTGATTTGCTTCATGTATTGTGTTTCTTTAACATCTCTTAGTACAATGCATCTGTCATGTAGTAAACCACAATGTTAAAGAAAATTTTCCAAGTTACTGTTTGCTAATAAGGAAAGCATAACCATATGTGTGTTTCTTTATTTCTCTGGTTTTGGGGATTTGATATTAAGTGTAGGGTTGTCGATTTTAACTTTAATAAGAGTAAGAAATATGTGTTTTAAGGGATTTTTTTCAATTCTGGAAAGCTACTATGTATTGCTTCTTCTTTCATAACTTCTGGAATTAGATTTTGATAGAAAATTATAATTTTGACATATAAAGTTTTGATACGAATGAATTGCTTTTAAAAGTTTTGATTTCTTACTTTTTGGTCATATTAATAATATTTTTTACCTATAATCAAAATTTTAATTTTAGTTTCATCTTATTATTATTATTATTATTATTATTATTATTATTATTATTATTATTATTATTATTATTATTATTATTATTATTATTATATGAAAGTAAGATTAAAATTAATTTGTTAGTCATCAAAGAGGTTAAATTAATTTTTGAATGTGTGGTCATATAATTTGTGTATTTTATGAAATGCTATTATGAAAATTTTATTAATTGATAAAAATTAAGAACTCTACCTAAAGGTAAATCAATGTTCTATAACTAATAAATATAAAGGAGAAAATTGATACACTCTTGTCACGCATGTATAGTTATCCAAAGATGTTAGATGTATTTGTTGAAGTTTATTTAATTTTCTTATAAAGTTCAAATAGCATTCTAATGATGGTGATGATATGTATTGTTATGTTACCCAAAGGAAACCTACAATATGTTTAATATATGTGCTTCTTGTTTGAATATGATTATTAGTAAGTGTTTATATGTTTGTAGTTATTAGCCTTCACTCTCAAGCTTTTTCTATTACCTTATTCACTGGTGTGAAAATGGAGTGAACAAGTTACTTTCCATTTAGGTGCTTCAGCTCTTGACTTAGCGCTATTAGAGGATAAGCCTGATTACCTTAATGATACTAGTACAGAGGCTGAAAAGGCACACTATAAGGCATGGGTAAGGTCTAATAGGCTATGTTTGAACTTTATGTGAATGACAATTACCAACAACATTAAGTCTACTTTTCCTAGCACTGAAAATCAGAATGCTAATGATTTTCTTAAGCTTGTGGAAGATAAGTTATGTTATGTCGATAAGGCTCTTGTAGGGACACTTATGGCTAAACTCACAACCATAAAGTTTGACAGGTCAAAGAGTATGTAGCAACATGTCCTTGATATGACTAATATCGTAGCAAGACTTAAGACACTAGGTATGGTTGTGGAAGACTCCTTCTTAGTGTAGTTTATCATGAACTCACTTTCTACTAAATATGGATCGTTTTACATCAATAATAACACATTTAATGATAAGTGAAATATTGATGAATTATCCAATAAGCTTATTCAAGAGGAAGTAAGATTAAAGAAATAAGGAGTTCATTCTATTAGCGTAGTGGGTCAAGGAGCTAGAAAGAAACTTAAACCAAAGACCAAGAATTTTAAGAAGAAAGGATCTGTTAAAGTTCCACAGGTTGCTAATGGAGAAAGGAAGGGACAAAAGTTAGATAAATGTCATTTCTACAAGAAAGAAGGATATTATTAGAAAGCTTGCCTAGAACATAACGCTTGGTTTGAAAAGAAAGGTATACATTATGTTTTTGTATGCTTTGAATCAAACTTATCTAGAGTTCCTTCTAATACTTAGTGGTTTGATTCTGATGTCACTACTCATGTTTTCAATATTATATAGGAATTTCTTACAATCCAACCATAAGCCCAACCAGCCACTTTATGTTTATGAGAAACCAAATGAAGGCCCCAATTGAAGGTGTAGGGACTTACAGGCTAACATTAGATATTAGGTTTCACTTAGATCTAATGAACACTCTCTATGTAATGAACACTCTCTATGTACCTTCAATTTCTAAAAATTTAATTTCTGTGTCTAGACTTGATGCTAATGAATATACCTTTAAGGGTGGACATGGTTGTTTCAATTTGTATAAGAATAATTCCTTTATTAGTTATGGAATGCTTATGGATAGTTTCTATAAATTAAAACTTGAAGTTTTTCTTGAATCCCTATTTATTGTTAATCATAATGTTGGAATGAAACGTAGTTTGGCGAATAAACATTCTGCTTACTTGTGGTATAAATGTTTGGGTCATATATCCAAAGAAAGGTTAGAAAGATTAGTAAAGAAGGAGATTCTACCAAATCTAGATTTTACTAATCTTGGCTTATGTGTGGAATGCATTAAAGGAAAGCAAAACCAAATATAGTAAGAAAGGAGCCACAAGAAGCAGCCAGCTTCTTAAAAATTATACATATTGATATTTATAGATCTTTTGACACATTTTCCTTTAATAGAGAAAAATACTTCATCACTTTTATAGACAATTTTTCACGATATAGATATATTTATTTGCTGCATGAAAAATTTCAACTTGTAAATACCCTTGAGGTGTTTGTAAAGGAGGTTAAGAGGCAACCAAATAGAAAAGTGAAAATTATAAGATCTGATAGAGGTGGTCAGTATTATGAAAAGTATGATAAATATGGACAGTGTCCTAGTCTGTTTACCAATTTCCTCGAAATTCATGACTTATGTGCACAGTACACTATACCAAGCCCACCATAACAAAATGATGTGGCAGAAAGGCGAAATAGAACATTAATGGATACGGTTAGGAGTATAATGAGTAATTCCTTATTACCCAAAAGTTTGTGGATGTGTGCACTTAAAACTATTGTGTATCTGTTAAATAGGGTTCTTAGTAAGGCAGCTCTTAAAACTCCTTTTGACTTATGGAGTAGAAGGAAACCTAGTTTAAGACACCTGCATATTTAGAATTGTCTGGCAGAAGTACGTATATATAATCCATATGAAAGAAAATTCGATTCTTAAACAATTAGTAGTTACTTTTTGGGTTACCCAGAGAAATCGTACAAGTTTTATTGTCCGAACCATAGTTCTAGAATTGTTGAAAAAGCCAATGCCAAATTTTTTGAGAATGGTGAGGTTAGTGGGACTGCTAAAAATCAAGTTGTGGATATTAATGAAATAAGGGTTGATGTCTTATTAGCCATAAATGTTTTTAAACCTACAATTACAACAAATGTTGTTCCTACTCTAGAAGATCAAAATAATCAAAAACAACATTTGGATAATGAAGAAGCACCCCATGAAGAACCTAACGTACTATTAGCTCGTGCATCTAAACTAGTTGGTATAACTTTAAATAAACCTGTACAGGTTAGAAGGTCGGCAGTTTCTGATGATTATGTCGTTTATTTGCAAGAATCGTATTATGATTATGGCATAGATAATGATCTTATTTCGTTTTCACAAGCCATAGGTAGTGATAAGTCTGAAAGATGGATTGATGTTTGAAAGAAGAGTTGAAATCAATGGCTCAAAACAATGTATGGGATCCTGTAAACTTGCCATAAGATTCTAAACGAGTTAGTTGTAAATAAGTCTTTAAGACCAAGCGCGACTCAAATAGCAATGTTGAAAGATTTAAAACTAGACTTGATACCAAAGGTTATACTCAGAAATATGACATTGATTATAAAAGAGAATTTTTCACCTGTCTCAAAGAAAGATTCATTGAAAATAATTTTAGCATTAGTAACTCAATTTGATTTCAAGCTACATCAGATGAATGTGAAAATAGCCTTTATGAATAAGGATCTTAAGCAGGAAGTTTATATGGATCAACCTGAAGGTTTTTCCATTGAAGGTAAAGAAAGTATAGTGTGTAAATTGAAAACAAAGCAATATATGGACTTAAACAAGCTTCCAGGAAATGGTGTATTAAGTTCAATAATACCATTACTTCTTTCAGTTTTGAGAAAATTACTGTTGATCAATGTATTATCGAAAGATAAATAAGAGTAAGTTTTTATTTCTAGTTCTGTATGTTGATGACATTTTGTTGTTGCTAATGATTTGGGTTTGTTGCATAAGACTAAAGAATTTCTTTATAAGAATTTTGAAATAAAAAAATATGGGAGAGACATCCTATATGATTGAAATTTCAATATTTTATAAGAGATCAAAAAGTTTATTAGGATTGTCTCAAAAAGCATATATTGAGAAAATTTTTGAGAATTTTAACATAAGCAAGTGCTCAGCAAATGTAGTCTCTATTCAAAAGGAAGATAAATTTAGTCTTATGCAACGTCCAAAGAATTAAGTGGAACATAAGGAAATGGAAACTACATAAGGAAATGGAAACTATCTTATATGTTTCTATTGTGGGCAGTTTGATGTACCTACAAACCTGTACTAGACCCGGCATCAATTTTAAGAAAATTACTGTTGATCATTGTATTTATCGAAAGATCAATAGAAGTTAGTTTTTATTTCTAGTTCTGTATGTTGATGGCATTTTGTTGTTGCTAATGATTTGGATTTATTACATAAGACTAAAGAATTTCTTTCTAAGATTTTTGAAATGAAAAATATGGGAGAGACATTTTATATGATTGAAATTTCAATATTTTATAAGAGATCAAAAGGTTTATTAGGATTGTCTTAAAAAGCATATATTGAGAAAATTCTTGAGAAATTTAACATAAGCAAGTGCTCAACAAATGTAATCTCTATTCAAAAGGAAGATAAATTTAGTCTTATGCAATATCCAAAGAATTAAGTGGAACATAAGGAAGTGAAAACTATCTCATATGTTTCTGTTGTGAGCAGTTTGATGTACCTACAAACCTGTACTAGATCCGGCATCAGTTTTGTAGTAGGGATATTAGGTAGATATCAAAGTAATCCTAGTATTGATCATCGACAGGTTGCAAAGAAAGTGTTAAGATATCTTCAAGAAACAAAGGATTACATGCTCACTTATACGAGGTCTGATCATTTACAAGTAATTGGATTTTCAAATTCAGATTTTTCCGGGTTTGTTGATAGTAAAAAGTCAACGTTTGGCTATTTGTTTCTATTAATTGAAGGAGCAATCTCATAGAAAAGTATCAACCAGTATGCCATTGCTTCATCCACTATCGAAGCAGAATTTGTAACTTGTTATGAGGCTACAATTCATGCATTATGGCTACGAAATTTTATTTCAGGACTTAGGGTTATCGGCACAATAAGCAAGTCACTAAAAATTTATTATGATAATTCTATAGCAGTTTTCTTCTTTAAAAATGACAAACACTCCAAAGGCGCAAAACATATTGAATTAAAGTATTTTGTCATAAAAAAGGAGATTCAAAAACAAAATTGCAGATATAATATATTAGAACGGATCTAATGGTAGTATATCCTCTAACCAAGGGTTTACAACTAAAGACATTCAAAGAACTTGTATTTATGATGGGTCTTGGTTGTATTGATGATTATTAATAATGTTTGATGATGATGTTTTAGCCCTCTTGAGCTTAATAGTTTTTTGTTTCTGAATTTTATATTTCTTATTCGTTGTGTTTATGTATACACAATGGCTTGAATAAGAAATTTGTATGCATTTTTATAACAAATACGTGGATTGTATATTGTTTATATACAACTTATGAACCTAAGCATAATAAGTTTTAATGTAACAGTATAGGGAAGGGAGTATACGACTGTACTTTATATGACCGTTATAACTCACATTATGTGATTTATTGTGTTGAGGTGCTTGTGATGCTAACGGTTTATAAGATTTAATTTTTGCTAGCCTTATATTATACCATTAAATGTAATGATGAAACATTCGGCCAAGTGGGAGAATGTAAGAAATATATGGTCTGATGTTATGGTTATATTTTCTATAAACTCTTATTAAACTTAGTTTAGAGTTTTTCTTAATTTAATATTATATTAAATTTCGCCCATTAATTTAGTACTTGATGAATATAAGATTTAATGTTAACAAGAAACTGTATATGAAATATTCCTCTCTCTGCCCTAATTAAGTACAGACAAAATAAATACAAAATGTAGGTATTTGTGTATGGAGCTATCTATCAATCTATCATATAAAAAAAGGGTTAACAAAAATAAACTAGTTTGTGATCGTTAAAAATTTTCTCTCTACATCTTAACGAATTCAAGGTAAATGATTTATTCAATTAATCTCTGTGATTACTATTATATTAATGAGTACAAATAATTCATATATAATTCATGATTTATATGTAGTTGATGTTTTTTTTTTATTGCCCACGAAGTGTCTTAGGAGGGTTTCAATTATGAGAAAACATCTTTAAGTCATCCACTCCTAGATTAATCTTCGCTTGAACCGGATAGGTCCCTTGCGAGAGGCAAAGCTCTGACCTCAAGTTTTAAACGACTGTATACATGAGAGCGGTTCAAACCTGTAATATCACTTAAGCCAGAAGAGCCTCTTATTAACTTTCCTGCATTTTGTAGTTTTTAATGTTTAAATATTAAGGTCGGAAAACTTTCGTTTTTGTTTTTTTTATTTTTAACATGTTTTGTGTCCGATGGTTAGGTTCCTGTGGTTGAGTTGTGACGTTTACAATGATGAGAACATCCTCCAATGCCAGCGCCTTTGGATTATAAAAAGAGTGGAAGCTTACACCCCCGTTCCACATTGGGATAAGTGTAGTTCCTTGTGTGTCGAATCTCTTCTTTCCTCGTCACAAATTGCTTGCTTTCTGTCTCCCGGAACTTAAAACTTAGACCCGTTTTGAGCATAGAAGATAAGCTATCAAAGGTCTCCATATTAGTCAAAGATTCTCCAGAAAGTGAGTAAGCAAGTTACTACCATTATCTTCAAATTTCCTTCTCGTTGATCTGCTTTCTCGTTAATCTGCGAAATTGGAGTTTATTCTGCTAATTCTGCTAACTTTTTTGTAATATACTGGAACATGTAAATGATCATCTGAAAATAACAAGCATCAGTAATTTGGAAGATTCAAAACTTTCAGACCATAGACGTTCATCCATTCCACTAGACTGAAAAATAAGAGCTGTTCTGAACATTTGTTGTGTTGCTTTTGTTCATGTTACATTGTATAGGTCAGCACATGGAAGCTCTTTTCGTATTTTGACACAATGGTTTTGGTGTTCTTTGTATGTGTTTATTATTTTGGTTACAACTCACGTCAGACTGTGCTTAAGAAGATCCATCGCTTGATATTGGTCGTTACGACCTTGTAGAGCCCTTCAAGCACAGGTCAAAGAATGATGATTCATAGTTTCCTATTAATTTCTGTATCATAGAATTGATGGTCGAGACTATGGTTGATTTTTGGCTGTAAATACATCGGCTTTTGGTAATTGAGGAGACAATTTACTTCATGTTCTCCTTTTGTGTCTCACTTTCTTATGATCAATTGTAACTCCTGTAATTTGATTTAACAGGTCATTTGGCATATATCCAAACACTTGCATGGAATTTGATTTTCCCTGTGACTCTCCACAATTATGGCCGTATATGCAGTCTAGCTATGAGAATATAAATTCACATAATCAGATCCATCCAGAAGCAACAGAGAACTTCCTTGAAAACCCACTTCAATTTGATCAAGAAAATGAAGAAGATGTCATTGAGGTTACAGCAACAATGGAGTCTGATGGATTCCCACTGGAAGTTAGTGGCAACGGTGGAAGTTGCTGGATTTTGCCTTCTGGTTCAGTGAACGACAGATTGATGCTAGCAATTAGATACTTGAAAGAATATGTGGAAAGCACTGATGTGCTTATTCAGATATGGGTCCCAATCGAGACTAGAGGGAAAATTGTGCTTACCACAACCGATCAGCCTTACTCGCTCAATCCAAATTACACGAGTCTTGCTAGTTACAGGGATGTTTCCGAAAACTTCAACTTTCCTGTTGAAGAAGAATCAAAAGACTCAGCTGGTTTGCCTGGTCGAGTTTTCTTAGGGAAGCTCCCTGAATGGACTCCTGATGTTCGTTTCTTCAGAAATGAAGAGTGCCCACGAAAAGAGTATGCTAAGCTCTATAGCATCAGCGGGTGTCTTGCAATACCTATTTTAGAGCCGGAAAGTGGAATTTGCTTGGCTGTTATGGAGATTATCACGACCACTCAAAAGATAAGTTATCATCTGGAACGAGAGAGTGTTTGCAAGGCTCTTGAGGTCTTCTTTTTCCTCTCCTTATTTTCTTTCTATTATCATTGGAACTTGAAACAATGCTTAATGTGCTTGCCTTCCACAAGGAAGAATGAGGATCTATCTCCCTGGATGGGGATTTTACAAAACCATTTTGACACGTCTATTTCCAAATATTTACTCTTCACATTCTTTTCAGTTCTCAACTTCACCTTGCATCTCCTCAATCCTCTCCTTTGTGGTTGTTATTGCTTTCTTGAAAACATTATTCTGCTTTGACCATATACTTTGGACATAATAATACTGAACAGGACTGTGAACTAAAGACTCAAACTAGTATCCCCATCTAAACAAAGACATTTGTTTGCTGTAGGCTGTTGATCTAAATACTTCACTGTATTTCTGTCGGCTACGTGTTGAAGTAAGTAAGCAGTGCACTGAGAACTCTACAATTAGGCATCTGAAGTCTGTGGCTGATATGTGCTTTACTTTTGACAGTCTGGAGATTATTTAGGCCAAGTTCAAGTTCCCGATATACCACAGATTTTGCAGAGAGTCTGCAAAATACATGGATTGCCTTTAGCTCTCACATGGTCCCCATGTGTCCGCGAAGGCAAAAGTGGAAAGCAACAGCTTGTCAACAAGTATGGTTATTGTATTTCCACCGTTAATTCTGCTTGCTTTATAGCTGATACAGATTATTCGGGATTCTATGTAGCCTGCTCCGAGCAACATCTTTTTCTAAATCAAGGGATTGTTGGCAAAGCGTTCACCACAAACCATTTATGTTTTAACAGTGATATAAGTGCCTTCAGCAGAAAAAACTATCCGCTCTCTCATCATGCTAGGATGTTTAATTTGCATGCAGCTGTAGCAATTCCGCTACGAAACATTCATTCTCGAGTAGTGGAGTATGTTTTGGAATTATTCCTGCCAAGTAATTGTCTAGATATTGAAGAACAAATGCAGATTGTGGATCACTTGGCTATTATCATACAACAGGCTTGCCAGAGTTTTCATGTCATTTTGGAGAGAGAGCTGACTGAAGAAATCAATTCGCAAATGGATGTTGTGTCAGAAGGAAGAAATGATGAGGATGGAAATAGAAAATCGTGTCCCTTGACAGAACCATTTCTGGAGCAATCATGCTGGATTACCTACATGATGGAGGCCCAAAAGAAGGGTGAAGGTATCTGTGTATCGTTGGGATCGTCAGAACTGGAACCCAAAGAAGAGTTCAAGGTAACAATTCATTGGGATGAAAATAAGGTGGACTTATATGGTAAGCAGGTTTTCACTGAGTTTGGACAATTTGAACACAGTTTTGGATCCAAAAGTGGAGATAATTTTGTTGGTCGCCATCGGTCATTAGGCTGTAGAAAAGTAGGGGAGAAGAAACATAGCAAGCCAGAGAAGACGATTAGCTTGCAAGTTCTTCAAAAATACTTTGCAGGGAGCCTTAAAAACGCAGCTGATAGTCTTGGTGGTAGGTAACTTTATATTAGTACTCTTGATTCTCAGAATTTCATCTCAGTTTACTATCAGAAGTCCAGTGATTTAAGAAGGGAGATGAAGCCTCTTTTGATGAATAAATTTATGAACTCTTTTTGGAATTTAACTTGGACGAATAATTTCATTAGACAAACTGAATTCAGAAGATTCAAACTATCCACAATGGATGCTTCGGTTTCTACGTCTACAGAAAAATTGAACATTTTTCACATAATTTAGTTTTCTGCAAGTAGGCAGGTGCTGAAAAGTGTAGACTATCTGGCTAACAGGTTTTTTGTTTCTGCCACTTGCAGTTGGCCCTACTACCCTCAAGAGGATATGCAGGCAACATGGTATAACCCGCTGGCCTTCTCGCAAAATCAAAAAGGTTGGTCATTCCTTGAAGAAACTCCAAATATTACTGGACTCCGTCCACGGTGGTAATGGTGTTATTCCACTTGATTCCTTCTATACAACATTTCCTGAATTGAACTCTCCAAATCTTTTTGGGAATGACCACTTTACTCGACTCGAGCCGACTGAAAATCTCAATGAGTTGGACTCAAAACCTGAGGGAGGCTCTGTAATCTCCAAGGGGGCTGATTCAGGATCACAGTGCTCTTCATGCAGTCAGAACTCTACTCCACTTATATGCTGTTCCAGTGATGCAAAGCAGCTTAACAGCACTATCAATGACTTGAACACTGGAAATGACCCCATGATGGAGGGAGTTGCAGTGGAAGTGAAAACTTGCACTCAGACGGAACTAAATCCCTTAAACCAGGAGGAGCCGAAATTCCCTGCAATATCCCAAAGCCACAAACCAGTTGACGAGCATCTAAGCATTCAGACCCCCTCAACTCAGTCAAAAGGTTTCGTTAAGATTTTAACGGATGGGGTTGCCTTGAGAATTAAAGCCACTTTCAGAGACGAAAATATCAGGTTAAGCTTGCAACCAAATTGGGGTTTCAAAGACTTGCAACGAGAGATAGCTCAACGTTTCAGTATAGACAATCTTAATGGAATTCATCTCAGGTACTTGGATGATGATCAAGAACCAGTCCTTTTGACTTGTGATGCGGATCTAGAGGAGTGCAGGGACTTGTTCAGGTCCTCCCAAGGCCACATAATAAAAATGTACATTCACCAAACTCCTCAGCCAAATTCAGGAAATTAGTTCAGTACCTGAGGTTAAGTCCACTTCTTATAATGGTTGTGCTGCTTAGGATTAGTAGACAGTTAGCTCAGTTCTGTGATTAGTAGGATGCTGTCGGCATCCAACTTGGAGAAAGATCCTGATTTCTCTCCAGATTTTGTTAGGATAGAGATACTTGTTTAATATTGCAACAGGTTAGATAAGCAAACAGTTTAGGTGACTAATTTGGTGAGTGTGGAGTGTTAGGTCCCAATCAAAGCTGTAGGATGATACTCTGTATTCTACTTCTGGTGAGAATAAACCAATAAATATTTCATTATAAAAGTACCCCTCTCCATTTCTACTGATCGAAATTAAATACAAATGAAAGACTCAACTTCTCCCAATACTTAGGAAACACCACTCTGAAAAATAGGACGGCACATCACAAAAGAAACAATGGTAACGACAACTGATTGACCTATTCCCAAGCAATCACTACTTTGACTTAATCAACTAAGTGGACCCAGTCTCAAACTAAGCACTTCCTCTCCACTGCGTGCAACTGCTAAAAGAATACATGGCTTCCCATTTGACATACTTCAGATTCTTGACTGGCAATCTTTAGGACTTGCGTGGCTTACCATGGAGTACTAGAGGATTGAAATGGAATTTTTCACCAGAATAAACTCTTTGCAATTGTCATTACGCCGGTAGCATTTATATTATTGAGCAATCTATGAATTGGCTCAGGGTGTAATGTGAACTTTTTCAGTTAGACCTACCTCTTGCAAGGATGTATACTGTCTGTTTGGATGAGCTTATATCAGTAGAGTTTTTTTTAAAAAGAATTTTTTTAAAAAGAACTTTTTTAAGAAGTCAGTTAACTGTTTGGTTATCATTTAAAAAAGAGTTTTTTTTAAAGAACTTCATACAATAGACTCTTTGACAACATAAAAATAAAAAGTACTTTTAATTTTAACTATATTTTATTTTGTAATAAAAATTATTTATGCATATA
>JANIJH010000224.1:68011283-68025470 GCA_024520975.1 Erythroxylum areolatum | reverse complement strand
TTTGTAGGGTCTCACACTAATAGGGCCTTGCCCTTGTTGCAGCACAATGGCATGGGAATGATTTCGATCAGGAGGCAGCCCTTGTACTTCTAAGAAAACTTCCGGGAATTTATCTAGCACCTGGGTTAGCTCCTGATCCTCCTTACTAGTGAGTTGCATCTGATGTGTTGCCTCTGCAAGTTCCCCTTCCACCAACACTGACTCATCCCCTATGCTAGCTAGAAGTCCCTGCAAGCTCACCGAATCTGCCACATTTACACAGCCCTTGTGCTGAATAGACTGAAACCCTGTATTCCCTTGGAGCTGAACATGTTGCCCCTCATGTTGGAACTGCTTAGACATCTCCTTCCAATCCACTACTACTTTCCCTAAGGTTTGTAACCAGGCCATCCCAAGAATAACATCCATGCCTCCCAAGTTCAGTACATAAGCATCAATCCTCCACTCTAGGTCTCCCATCCTAATAGGAATTTTCAAACATTTTCCTTGCGTAGTGACCCTGTGGCCATCTCCCAGCCTAATTCCAATCACCTTGCTTGTCTCCACCATCAATCCCAACCCACTAACCAGTTCAGGGGAAACAAAATTATGACTTGCCCCGCTGTCCACCAAGATCACAATCGGTACCCCCTGTATTTGTCCAGCCACCCTCATCGTTTTTGCCTCAGGCATCATTGCCTCATTCACCCCAAACGTTCCCATTGTTCTACATTCCAAAACCATTTCGGCCTCCTCCTCAACTTCAGCTTCTAGGGAGACGATTTCCCCATTTTCATCCAAAGTCTCATTTTCATCCAATATTAACAGTCTGAGCTGTTTCTCTGGACATTGATGAAGGGCATGGAACCGCTCCCCGCATCTGAAGCATAGCCCTTTAGCCTTCCTGTCCATGAGTTCCTGATACGACAAGTGCCGCACCCCCCTATTCCTCTCCGTCGCTCCCCGCCTATCACTGTCAGCTCGTCGGGTTGAAGACACCGAGGATGGAGCCACCAGTTTCCGCTGCGCCATGAACTCCGATGGACCCCCAAAGGAGTCGCGACCCCTCCCCAATCCAGAACCACCGTCAATTCGCCCTCGACCCATCGGATTAGGGGGCTCCAAGTCACGCTGGGTCGGGTTGACCCGAAAGTGGCTCCTAAAAGGGCTCCTTCAGTGCGAAGACCACATGCAGTCCCGAGAACCACGTCTGTCGACTCCCCCACTCTCGCTGTTCATCTCATCCTCCACCGCCCTAGCTATCTTCATCAACTGATGCCTTAGCAGGTCCGAAAGTGCGGACCCTTCTTCGAATATCGTCTCTCAGCCCACTCATGAAATATCCCATGAGTTGCTCTTCTGGTAGCCTTCCCACTTGCGATGAAATAAACTCAAAGGCCTCAATATATTCTTCCACAGATTCCGTTTGCTTCAGGTCCGATAACTCCTCAAAAGGATTATCGAACTTTCTTCCCCCGTATCTGTCGATAAGAGCTCGCTTAAACTGTTCCCAACCCAATTCTGGCTCGGTCTCTCGCAGAAGATTAAACCAATGGATTGTCGACCCTTCCATGCTCAGAAGAGCTAGCTTCATCTTGATCATGTCCGAAGTGTGATGAACTTCAAAGTATACTTCGGCTCTCGTGATCCATCCCACCGGGTCTGATCCGTCAAACATGGGTAGCTCCACCTTTCGGACGGACATCCTGTATTCTTCCATGGTGTCATCGGACTGCTCCCCTAGAAATGACTGCCCACGACCTGTGTTTCTCTCTCTACCCGTATTTGCCCCCCTTCCGGACGCGTCCCCACTGCCCTGTCCTTCCTCCGGTCTCTTCCCCAGCGCCTTGCTCATTTCCAGTAGCAAAGCTCTCTGCATTTCCCCCATCACCGATCGCATGGATGCCTGTATGTCCTCCATCCCAGCCTCTAAGCTAGCCAGACGAGATTCCAATACGTCTACCCTGTCGAACATCTTTGGTGGCATCAAGGTGAGTTATTAAACTTCGCTAGTCTCTTCAACCCAACGGTCTCCTCTCCCGCAAATGGTATCCGGCAAGTGGGACCAATGTTAGATACTCTAGCTTGAATGACTAGAGATCCAAATTCTATTGATAGAAAATCAGTGATACAAACGGCTATTACAAGTAAACCGATGACCACACACAACCAAAGCAATGGCTGCTCCTCAATGAAAGAATGTTTTTTCTTTCACTGTCACAATATTCTTCTGCAGTTCTGAATGCCCTCTCTCCTCTCTCCCATCCCCCTCTTAGCTACCCCTCATACAATTCTGTTATGCCAAGTGCCACCTCAGCCTTCCTAACTAACTCTGACATCACCCTCTTTCTTCCTACGTGAATATACCCTCCATATCCTATGTTTAGTATTATTGCCATCAGCCCTAACATTAACAAACTTCAACCAAGTACCAAGAAAATGCCTAACAGAAGTGCAATTTGATTCCCTTTACAAATTTATAAGAGCAACTTTACCAAACAGAAGGTCACAAGTTAATCAACACTAATTCCATCTTTTACCTTTAAAAAATTAAGACAAATAATCATCCTCAACATAAAATGTTAAAAAATGTTATTGCCAGATCTGGCCTAACATCAACAGCATAGCTATCAAAAGGAAGTTTTAATAAGCACATGTAACTTATACTAGTCAGGTTCTAAAGTTTGCAGTGACGAGTAATGAGATGTTCAGAAATTGAGGATAACTGCATGGCCCTGGAAATCATTTCAAAGCCACCTGTTTTAACTTGGATACATCGGTTAAATCATTTTTAGAGTAAATTCAGTCACTTCAATGAACTACAAACCAAAAACACAAAAATTAGGAAATGGTGTGACTGTTGATGTGGATGACTGCAGAAATATAGATAAAAGCCGGCCATAAGTTTGTTTAAATCAGTTCATCTAGTGGCGACAAAGTCATTTTATGCAAAAGACATTCATAAAAACATAACAAGTCTCAAATGGATAATTAACAACAATAAACATAAACTCAAAATTGCATTATTAGAAGGCTAACCAAACAATCTATGAGGTTATTAATGGACAAAATACAAACCATCAAACTGCAGATCAATAAAGCAAAGTCAGATCCACTTATATGTCCTTTGCATCTGACAATAGCATTAATGCAGCACTAAGAATTAATCAAAAGTCTAAAATTAGAAATCTTGCGATCTTATCATCTTTTTACATCAGGAGACTAATTTGGGGACTAAGTCATCTTTACCAACTACACAAGATATGCATTTGCTCTAGTAGCATGATTCTACTTTGGGCGAGAGAGGTCCCAGAAAGATTCTCGGAATTCCTAACCTTATTTCTATTCTTTCAAAACTTCAGTCAAAATAATTGTGATTCGATGATCTGGCTAAAAGTCAAAGCTAGAACAACAACATGAATTATAATCTACATATTCTTTGTCCTTAGCAACATTGAAGTTAAATCATTCCGTTTGTTTTCTGGCCAAAGCGCAAGAACAATAACCTACAACTTTCATGAGTTCAAAAACTAATTTTTCCAGGATTTCAAATATTGAGATTGTGAAGCAAAAAGCAGGTAATTTAAGAGTTCAATCTAGACATACAAATGCGTCCATCAACTAAAGAAAAGCCACGTCTCTCAAGCCCCTCAACTCTGAGAAATGGTGCACGAGAAGATCATTCGCCTGATCAAGCACCCAGCCAAAGTGGACTAAAACAGTTATGTTTATTACGGAAGGAGCAGACAATTCTTGGGCACTGTACTGCATGTATTGCCACATTCATAGCACAGTTGCAAAATCTTGGCAAGGGCCAAAATGGCATTAAAATATAAAAGAAAGGAGCATATAACTAATAGTTCCTCAACTCAAAACCTTTCACGACCCAGCCATTTAAGCCTATCAAGTCCGCGACGCATGGATGCACCGGATTTAACTTTCAGCTCAAATAACCAAAACTCGTTAAACGATTTTACATGGCCATTTCTTTACTGAAACTTGAACCAAAAACAATAAAACAGAAAATTTTGAAGTAGACATGAATAAAGCGACAGAAAGACACCAAACCTCCCCAGGACGAAGCTGCTTGTCACATTTAACAAAGATGTACAACACCACCAAATACTACGAGTAAATCGTGAGAGAGAAAAGAAAAAACTTTATGCTAGTGCTACGATGCTCCGTTCGCATGACGGGAAAACAGCGGAAAGGGAAAAGAAAAATCTCTTCAGAATCATTTTCCCTTCCCCTTTCCTCGATTTTCTCGACAAACAAACGGACCCATTGGTAAAGTAAAGCAAGAAGAATGTGTTACGAATACATGTTTCGGTTGTCCTTGGCTTCTACTTCATCTTCTCGAATTATCTCTCGCCCTGCTTTTTGGATTTTCGCTTTTAAGTAGCTTTCATCCAGCGCGTAAGTCGTTTTATTATACATACAAATCGTTACTTTTATTAATGGTACACTCATATTTAAATTGAATTATTAATTTAATTTTATTTAATTATCTTATTTTACTAACAGGTAATAATATATTTATTTTATATAATAATATATCAAAACTTCGTCATCTTCGTCATCATCGTTACATCCAATTTGAAGTCTCGCAATTAAGCGAATTCTGATACTAGATAACTTTATCCTTACATAATAAAGAAATTATTTTTAATAAACTTATATGTAGATATAGCAATAAAAGAATGATACAGGTTAAAAAGTAAAAAAATAAAACAGTATAACTGGCATATTAAAAAATTATGTAAATAAAATTACAATAAATACATAAATAAATAATAATAACATATAAAATATAACTAGACTTTTAAAAATAAAATATATTTTTATTTTATTATATATTTTATAATATATTAAATACTTTTATATAATAATAAAATTTATATTTATTATTTAAATAATATTAAAATTATTTATTTAATTATTTTTTCTTATTTTATGTCTTGTTATAATGATGATTAACTCTTTCTGTTGTATTGTTGACAAATTTGATGTTAGTATTAATTAACTTTTCATATCTTATTACATCTATTAAACTTATTATCAATTTTGATTATTTTTTATATGTTGGTCCGCTAGATTCAACATAAATATTAAATAATTTTTCTCTCATTGATCTATTGAAATACTAAATAATTATCACTATTAAATAATTATTTATAAATAAAAATGAATATATATATATATAATAATAATAAAATGTCCATAATTATAACATATCAATCTTCTTATTTGTTAGAATTATTATATGGTAAAATGAAAAATTAAATAAAGCACTTAAATCTAATGAACTTGCTAATAGTTATTAATAACATATGATAAATTAATATTTATCTCATTTTATATTAATTTATACAATGTTTATCTATAATTTTAAGTAAGTAATGGTATGTAAAATAATTTAATTTTTACAATTCTATTCATTGACGATAAAAATCAATAAATTTAAACTATTAATTATTTATAAAAATATGAATTATAGATAAACTAGAAATTATTCTATTTATTAGTATTAAATATAATAAAAAGATAATTTATTAGCATATTAAACTAATGAAAAAATTGTTAAAATTAATTATTTTAATAAAGAAGCGTTTCAAAGATGGGTCAAAGTAGTTGTTAAATTGTCAAACCCAACTACGACCATTGCCTCATTATTTCAGAGCAAGAGCCAACGCATTGATCTACTTCTCCTAATCGAGTCCGTCCCAAGAGGACATGCAAAGTGAACGGTCTGATAGATCGAACGGTAAGTGATTTAAGGATCGATGACAAAAGGAGACAAGACAATTGGTCAACCTCAACCTACTGTAAGAATATGAAGATTTCTCCACCTCCAATTTGTCAAGTGTTGATGGGATGTGGTCAAAATGAGACGTTTGTTTCATTTATGATATAAAAGGGGTGTTTAAATGTTTAGGATTAATTACAGAAATTAGTAGTGGCTATTCTGAAGAAGAATAAAAAGGGTATTCTTCAAAATCATTGTTTCATTCGAAATAAGAATAAAATCAAGTATGTTTTACACCCATAAATCACACATCGATTAATAACTGTACAATAACTCAAGCCAGTTTCCATCTCAGTAGCAATAGAAAGCTCCTCCAAAATCAAAAAATCAACCCACATGAACACAAAGACAAGATAACCCCATGGTCAGACATTAATATCCAGTTAGACCAGTAGAAGCCACTTCAATCAGTCTGAAATCCAGTTATCTGACAGTGACCGCTGAGAGACTAGAAAATCTCGTACTTAATTTTTTGATTTTGAATGCTTTACGAGCCAGTCAATAACTGTATCAATGTTGGTTGAATTCTTGCATGAGATCATGAAACAACAAACTTCTCTATCAGTGATGGATTTGAGGCCCCTGCAAAGTCGAAGGAAATTAACTCATGGTTTCACCAAGTGGTAAAAAGGTTGCAGAAGATTGAATTTTTGACATGATACGAGCACCAACATTACTCGAAAAGACTTGGGAAAATTTCAGTAGCTACTTACATCTGTTCTGTGAAGTCTTGTTTAGACAGTGCTCCGGGTTTGTCAATTTTATTCCCAAGTACCAGCAAGGGGATACCATTTAGTGAGGGCTTACTCAAAAGGTCATGTAATTCGTTTCTTGACACAGGTAAGTTATCGTAATCAGCAGCATCTACAACATATCTGCAAATTCAAGAATCGGGTGTAATTATGCAGTCAATAACTTGGAAAATCAGAGGTTGATTGTAAAAGACAAGCATAAACACATTTAACATCTGAACAGCCTTTATGCAGTAAAATGTCATATATAGTTTCATCCGGGTGAAAATTTTCAAATTTAAGAGTGATGAAGCAAGTATATCTTTTTCGTAGGGAAAGGGGTGCCTGCCAGTGGAAAAGATGATGGACCAAAAGCCAAAAATTCTACTCTTAATAAGGACTAGAGACTGTATCAACAGATTCACAATACTATTAAAATAACCATTCCCCGGTCCAAGAACTTAAGCTTTGTAGGGGCAATAAGTAGTGCATGCTGAAGGTATAATAACAAAATGGAATAATTAGAACAAAGAGTTTCCTTAAACAATATCCCATCAAATCTAAGGCTTTATACGGTAAGTGATGTATCCAGTATCAATGTGATTGAATTACAATGACGAGTACGACAATTTCATGCAATAAGAAAAGTGTAACAAAAGATAATCCACGGTAAAATCAGGGGATTTGATGTTACAAATGCAAAATACAATAGCCAAACTCGGAACTTGACAAAAAGGAAGATGACATAAAAGATATTCAGGCTAAAGTCACGAGTACCACATATCATCTCCCCTGGGATATATTCTCACAGTTTGTGTATATAAAAGATCAAAACTAAAGTAAAATGTCAAACTGTTATGTATATAAACATATCCGTACACAATGGCTGAAACTGCACGACAGTATCTTTCCCACATACTGCGAAACCTTGGTTGACCTCCAAGATCCCAAAGCTTTATTGTGACATTTCCTTTGGTTACCTTCCTCATATTAAACCCTACCTGCAAACAAAAGAAAATAGCCAACATAATGTTCAAAGTTATACAAATAAAAAGCTTTGACTATAAAAAAGAAACCCTCTAGGCAGCATAATGCAAGGAACATATTCTGGAATTATCATAAAGATGACTCACCGTTGGGATCATATCCTCACTATATCCACCTGTCTGGAAGAAAGAACCAGAAACATAAATTGACCAGCAGCATCAAACAAAAAGTACACAAAGAAATAGGAGATGATCCATAAGAAACTTCACTTACTGCAACAACATTTACAAGTGATGTTTTGCCAGCATTCTGAAGTCCTATCAGAGACAGCTCCATTTCTTGCTTGAAAAAGAGACTATAATTAAAAACAAAAGTAAGAATAGAGACCATAGAACACCTCAATTACACATTCTGCTTCACAACAGGCGTGCATTCATATAATGTGTCTTCACTTTAGCACAAATCTGACCGTTTCACAGGAAGTATTCACTCAAATGTCGGGCAATATACCAAGGAGTCACCAAAGTACTACTAGTTCACTTCAGGGCATAGTCTTCAATCTATAAACCTTAGCCTTTCAATAATAAGTTATACATCATAAACAATTGAGGCAACACTTGATATTGCCCCGTGATGATTAATTCCCATTGGCTGTTGCCATTGCCTTCATCCCAGACACCATCAAACATTTAGGCTTGCCCATGTTCTAGAATGCCATATAATTCCAATACTCATTCAAATTCATGCTAAAATGTTGAACAAGTAGCAACAACCTAAGTACTTGTCATCTAGGTAAGCAACAAACTTTTGTCTTCCAAAAGCAAACTACTAATCATAGAATTTATATTAATAACTAAAACGAAAATATCCCCCAATTACTTCAGATTAACCGAAAACTCAAACTATGTCGACAACAAAGGAATTAAGCAAACAGTTGTAACACGCTAATCCGAGTGAAGCTTACTTACCAGCGTGCATTCATTAAGAATCCAGCTAAAAAGATTCAATCGTTTTGGACAGAATATAATTTTTTTTATTAAATACATCAAAACAATTAACCTAATTTCAACTTCCAAAAGAAAAAAGGGATCAAATCAACAATGATAACATGCACAATAGGGAAAAAAAATCCCTCTGAGATTACCTTCGAAGCCAATTGAGAAAAGCTTCCCACAATCCCATTTTTCCTTTTTTTTCTTGGAAACGATCGGAGGAATAAAGAATTGGGGTTTCGCCGGATGTATTAATAAACTTTAAAGAAGCTGATTAAAATTCTTCGATGATTGAACCTCTCCAATTCCCTCGCGGTTTATTCAAAAATCACTAACTCATGCTCTACACAATCTAATGATAATTGAGGAGCCATGACCATGAAGATGTTTTACTCCTCTTCACGCGCACTATGAGAGCGTGGAAAATTTCAGCCAGTTGTAGCCGTTGTTTTCAGCAATTGTGATTGGTGGAAGTCTATGACTCGCCTTGGGGAAGCGAGGGAGTTTATATCGAGTGATCACCAAAAACGACGATGTGTGAGTGGGGATGACGATTATTGTGAGAGCAAAAAAGACAAAACTAACCCTAAAGATAAATTAAACCTTAATGTTTTGAAGCCATCATTTAGAAGGTAGGACCATACAGGATAAACTCTTATTAAGGTTTTCTTTCCATTAATGCTGAAGGATCTAATATTTTTTTATTCAAGGAAGATGGTCTTAATTTATTGTTAACATGAATGTCAACAGGTGGAGCTACGCCGAGTCAGGAGTGGCTTGGGCTCAGCTAGACTAAGAGTTGGTCAGCCTATTATTTTTATAAAAAAAATTAAAAACGACATAATATTTTACATTTCGGTCAAGCTACAGGCTGAGTCAAGCAAGCGAGTGCTTGGCCTAGCTTCGCTCGTAGTCAGCCTGTGGCTAAAAAATTCAAGTCAAAATCGAGTCGGACTGGTCCGGGCAAAATTGACATCCTAAATAAGACTTGGACTATCTTCTTCTAAACTTTTTAACAATAAATATGCTCGGAGAATCTGCTTCCCTCGTGCTTTCAATTATATTCACTTAGTTTGGTAAAGTATAATACTATCACCAAAGTTAAGCTTAGATACGAGGATGAGAGTTCTTGCATATGATGTAACAACTATTTAGAATCCCATAACTACTAGTTTTTTATTGATTCCAAAAATGAAGGCGAACTATTGAACGGATGATTGACATTAATTTTATTTCAAATGTATTACTATTGAAAATTTAGGTAATAACTATTTAAAATTGTTAAGATTCCCACTCAAATGCGAATTAAGTATTATTAAAAAAAGAAGAAGAAGCCAAATACAACTTTTGCATGGAAAGATACATGACCATAACAAAGGACATGTATTTTTTATGGCCACCTCCTAATCAAACTTGACCACACGTATTTTTCATGGTATAAAAATTGTGAGGAATATTTTGAGAAGGTTAGCCACAAAGTTATGTTCAATTTTGTGAGGGGTGTATCACACATAAGATTAGTGTGAACAGTGTTGTATTGCTCATTATTTTAGTGGAAGTTTTTTATCCGTGTATACCCTTTATAAATTCATTATTTTCTTTTTGATAATTTTTCCTCTTATTACGTTTGCACAAAGAGGGGGATTTGATCTTGTTATTCCGCTGCGATATTTAATATCGCTTGTATCTCTCTTTAAGTAGTATCAGAGCCAGGTTCTGACAAGTTAGCTATGTAGAACAATGGAGGGAAAAATACAAAGATGATTAGCCTCAACGGCACCAACTACCACCTCAACGGCACCAACTACTATATATGGAGAAACAAAATGAAAGACCTTCTATTTGTGATGAAGTTGCATCTACCAGTATTCAGCACTCAAAAGCCATAAAATAAATCTGATAAAGAGTGGGAGTTTGAGCATGAACAAGTATGTGGTTTTATTCGGCAATTTGTTGAAGACAACATCTACAATCACATCTGACAATGTTGATACAATTGAAATACCAGAAAGGAAATTCCTTAGCAGATCACTTGAATGAATTTCAAGGAATCGTGGATCAACTTTCTAGCATGGGAGTTTAATTCGACGATGAAGTACTTGCTCTTTTGGTACTTGCATCACTTCTAGAATCCTGGGAGACTTTGAAGAATTCTTTGACCAACTCTATTCCACATGGTGTTGTAATAATGGAAACAGTTAAAAGTGAAATCTTGAATAAGGAGATGAGGCGAAGATCACAAGGGACTTCTTCTTCTTATTCTTCTTAATCATATGTCTTAGCTATAACCACCAGGGAAAGAAGCTAGAGTAGAGGTCCAAAAAATCGAGAAAAGAGCAGAGGAAGATCCAACAAATTTGCCAACATAGAGTGCATTATTGTCACAAGAAAGGGCACATCAAAAAGTACTGTCGAAAGCTCAAAAAGGAAAAGAATCAAGAGAAAGATGGGAAGAAAGATGATAGTAGTGATGATGATAAAGCTGCTGTAGTTACAGATTCATTTTCCTTCTTTTGGAAAATAATATTGTCAATTTTGCTTAACAAGAGACTAGTTGGTGTTATTAGTTGTTTTCTTTCCAATTCAGGAAAGTAACATTGGGTTGCAGTGAAGTGGATTTTCAAATATCTTTGGGGCACTTCTAGATCTTGTTTATGTTTCAGAACTACCAAGCCTATATTAGTTGGATACATAGATGCTAACATGGCTGGTGATAAAGATTCTCGAAAGTCCATCTTGGGCTATTTGATTACTTTTTTAGGGGGAGCAGTATCTTGGCAGTCAAAGCTACAAAGTGTGTTGCATTGTTTACTATAGAAATTGAGTTTATTGTTGCAACGGAAACTTGTAAAGAATGTTATGGATGAAAGATTTTCTCCGGGAACTTGATTTTCATCAAGATAAATATGAGTTATTTTGTAATAGTCATAGTGCTCTTCATCTTGCCAAGAATTCTTCCTTTCATTCGTGATCCAAACATATCAATAAAAGGTATCATTGGATTCGGGATGCACTGGAATAAAGTTTGTTACAACTTGAGAAAATTCATACCAAAGATAATGTATCAGATATGTTTACAAAAGTTGTTCTAAGAGAAAAGCTTGAATTTTGTCGAATCAACCGCGGGGATGTCAAGACCTCCCATATGAGTGTGAGGGGGATAATTGTTGAGATTCCTGCTCAAATGAGAATTAAGTATTATTAAAAAAAGAAGAAGAAGAAGCCAAATACAACTTTTGCATGGAAAGATATATGGTCGTAACAAAGGACACGTATTTTTCATAGCCACCTCCTAGTCAAACTTGGCCACATGAATTCTTGCTTGTTAAGGAATTCACAGAGGACCATGAATTAAGGCGGTACTTTTCTATCTCTATATATATGTTTGCTGCAATATATTCAGGGTGTGTGTGTCAAGCCACAATTTTGGTATAAAAATTGTGAGGAATATTTTGAAAGGGTTAGCCACAAAGTTGTGATCAATTTTGTGAGGGGTGTGTCATACATAGGATTAGTGTGAACAGTGTTGTATTGCCCATTATTTTAGTGGAAGATTTTATTCGTGTATATCCTTTATAAATTCATTATTTTCTTTTTGATAATTTTTCCCCCTATTACATTTGCACAAAGAGGGAGATTTGCTCCTGTCATTCCGCTGTGATATTTAATATCGCTTGTATCTCCCTTCAAAAGTTTCATAACTATTACTTTTTTTTATTGATTCCAAGAATGAAGGCAAACTATCGAACAAATGATTGACATTAATTTTATTTCTAATGTATTTTGTATCGAAAAATTAGGGAGGGATCATATCTAACATATAGTAGAAGAAAATTAGTTTTAAAATAATTTCATGAATGACAAGATCACTCTAATCTATAACATGGTTAATGCACAAGCATAATAAAGTATGAATTATAAATCATATCTTAATATGAAGCAAGATTCTCTTTTTTTGTAGCTTCCCTTAAATCGATTTCTAAAACAATTCTATCTTAACTATTTTAGTTGCATAAGCATCCGATCTCTAATGATATCTACAAAAATATATTGATAACTCTACAAATAGTGTAAATTTAACTAATATGACATTGGTCTTTTAATAATTTAACTAAAATATAATCCTAATTTTAATTAAAATTTAATTAGAATTATAATTAACTATAATTGAACACCAATTAGTTTAAATAAGATCTAATATATAATATTGGTTCTTATTTATTAAATACCTTATATTTGATATTAAAGATTCTTAAATTTTACAACTAAGTCCAACTTGATCAAATTACTTTTTTCTCTCTTGAACCATTGTATGTGTGTGACCTATTAAATTTCTTAAAATGTTGATAATAGATATAAATTGTAACCCTAAACTATATATGATATTAGATAAATTAAAATATTTTAATTTATCTTTAATTTTCTAATTATGTTAATTATATCTATAGATTAAGATTAGCATCTAGCAATAAATTATGACTACCTAAATATTAGTAATGTCAAAGTGATTTTGATTAACCTTTTCATTTATGATTTTTTATATAATTCAATCTGTATCTTACAATGTTTAGACTATACAAAGAGTATATTATTAATGTCTAGTCTTTATAAGTCCAATTATATTAGGTTTCCATTATTAGTTACTGATTCTTTTAATGACATTTGAAAAGTATTTTCAAATTTTCATTCTACCTTAGTAAAGTATTTACTAAATCAATACTAATTAAGAATAAGGGAATATTTTCTATATTTACTTTAGGGTGATAAATTTTATATTGATCACTTAACTACTTCTATATAATTCATGTTTTATCCAATAGCTACCAATTGAGCTACCATTCCAATGACTACTAACTAAGCTTCTATTGATTAAAATAAGTTCTAAGTATTATCAAAATATATCAATTCTTATATAAGATACTTTAGAGATCTCAAGTCAAAGTATCACTCATACCATCATCACAATTAAAATTTTTACAGACATAAAAATAATATTTTGAATAGAATTATCATACCGAGTCAGCTCAATAAAATTATTTTCTAACAATTACCCATACGTTTGTTTAATTACCTTTATACTTTAATCTATGATATCAACTACCTCCTTCATAAAGATGAAATATAATATGTTCTAGTCTTTCTACTCCATTAACGTTCAGTCTTAATATAGCAATGGTTAACAAAATTTTAGGGATGATAATTAAAATGCAATATGAATTTTATGATTATAGTTTTCTCATAATTTTATTTTCAAAATATATTTATTCATAAACTTTATCTTATATGTTAGTTAATTAAACAAACACACATAAGATAAAGAATGCTTTCAATTAATTATGTCACAAAAACTATAACCAATTAATTGGCTATAAGTTATAGGATAATATTCTCCCATTTAATATAAGCGAATCAATTAGGTATCTTATATCATATCATCATATACTAACAATGCTATTATTAAGATAATGGTTTAATATAAGATAATTCTACAATATTCTCTTAAGTGAGTGTAACACTCAAATACCCCTGGGAGGATACATGGATGCCACCCAAGACAGGACAGACAAAACCAAACATTACACTGATATTTATTTTATTTAGTAACTCAAACCCATACACATATATTACATATTGTAAATCTCAGAACAGAAATCCAAAGAATATTTACAAGTCCAAACAAAGGAAACAAAAT
>JANIJH010000224.1:67979264-68004449 GCA_024520975.1 Erythroxylum areolatum | reverse complement strand
C
This sequence comes from Erythroxylum areolatum, assembly GCA_024520975.1. Taxonomy (NCBI): domain Eukaryota; kingdom Viridiplantae; phylum Streptophyta; class Magnoliopsida; order Malpighiales; family Erythroxylaceae; genus Erythroxylum; species Erythroxylum areolatum. Next base: position 68,004,448 of record JANIJH010000224.1, on the reverse strand, counting down.
GGGAGGTGACGACTTCAAAAATTGGACACTATTAATAATAGTGACAAATATTACTACTTTTAGTGACAACTTTTACCTTCACTAAAAATACAATTTCTTGTAGTGTCACAACTTTACGACAATGATTACAGAAACATATATATTTATTCAAGGTCGATGATCCTAATCTCTGTTTAACCATTAAAGGAAGAGGGAGACTAAAATTTTTTGGCTACCTTCTTAGCCTCTGACTTATATTCTCCTTGTTGGAATTATAATCGGCTTGGAGTAGACTTGTGGATTTAGGCTATAACGTGCTTGATAGTGGCTCTGTCGCATGTTTTACATTTTGCATTTGATTCTTGAATGCTACATATCAATATTGGTCATTATGGTTATCATTAGAATGCATTATTTTGTAGGATTGTGGTTATCATACATAATCAACTTGATTTTTTAAAAAAGCCTTACTGACTCAACTCGAAACCTTAAAAACTTCTATGTTAAAAAGGGCTTCGGTAGTTCTTAATTATGTCTGCCTGAGTTCCCAGGCCTCTGCTTCTCTTAGTTGCGTCAGGCTAGCCCCTCACCCGCGATCTGACCGATATATTGGGTGGTGCCCACCTACCCCAGGATGGGTCAAACTGAATACAGATGACACATGTTACAGAGACACCTCCTTGGCCACTGCGGGAAGTCTTCTTCGGGACAGCTTTGGGGATTGGCTAGGTGGGTTTGCCCAGAAAATCAGTAGGTGTTCCCCTATTTCGGCTGAGCTATGGGGGGTCTACTCGGGTCTCCTATTGGCCTGGACCCTTGGCTTTCGACGTGTGGTGTTGGAGTTGGACTCCCTCGTGGTTACAACGCTTCTCTCTGATGGCCTGTAGTGATCCCTCACTCTCAATCCTCTTGTTCGGAGCATCAATGAGTTACTTGTCCGGAATTGGGTTGTTCTTCCTCGCCACACATACAGAAAGGGTAATCGGTGTGCTGATTGGCTCGCTACTCATGCTTTTACTTTGGACCTGGGGCTCAATATTTTTGATAGCGCACCCTTTGGGTGTGCCACTATCCTTTTAGAGGACATGGCAGGGGTTAGCCTTCCCGACGAACTTTGTAATTTATGTTTTCCCTTTAATATATAAAAAAGGGCTTCCATTAAACAAAGTACCTTTTTACTTGTTTGCTTGTACTTAATTTAAAATGCTCTTATTATTTAACTTGGAAATTTTGACTTTATGTTGAATTATATTTTGTATCATTCGATACCAAATTTTCAAATAAGATATGAAATTGATAAAAAAGACAAAACTCATACTGTATATTACACTTTCGTATCAATTTGAAACTCGAAGTGATATAATGATTTTATTGCGAAAAGATAAGTATTTATTTATTTTTAAAAGTAGAGTTAAGAATTTGTTTTTTTTTAACCAAAAGAGAAGTTTGTATAATTTCTCAAGTATAATCACGTTGCATAAAAAACAATTATAAAAGAAACTCAATCTGGTAGATTAATTTAATCGTAAAAGTCTTAAGTCGTCTAATTTTTTTGTTCGATTTACTTTTATAATCCTTATTATTAAAAATTGATCTGTTTATTAATTAATCTGTTAATTTTGATAAATTAATAATTATTATAAATCAAAATAGATTATTTGATTTTTGTTTAAATTACTGTTTTATAATCAAACATCAAATCCTTCATCTCTTTTAATCATATTTTAAATTCTTTAATTTTATTTAATTTTTAATCATTTTTATGATAGCATAATATCAGTTGAATCTTTTAAATATTAAATTTTTTGTCTTCTCAGTTTAATTTTCATTTTGGTTTTTGAAACATTGATTGAAAGAGTTCTTGAAGGTATCTAAAACTAAGACAAATACCTGCTAATATAGACAAGAGGATATTGTAATATTCAAATGTTCTTCGTAGAAGTATAAATATCGAAAATAAAAATTAGAAACATAAACTCCTGATTCATCATCTGGGTAAAAATAACATAATTTAACATTTAATATAAGAGCTATGAGCTTTCTCTATCTCATAGGAATATTTCATATTTTTATGGAACACATTTTTCATCAACACATGGAGAATCAATCATGAAATTAGAATTTCATAATTTTTACAATGGGAGTGACAGGTTTCTAGTGTTGGGTTGCAATTAAGAAGACTTTGATTGATGCCTGTTACCAAACCAAAATGATTATATACCTAACTATTCACTTGCCCTAATGATGATTATAATGCTTTGCCAAATCCAAGGACGCGTACATTGTCATTAATCATGGAAGAAAACCATAAAAAGAACTCTTAGAGTATGATAAAGAGAAGGACACTAATAAGCAATCCAGCTCGTAACTTCATGATGAAATTCCCAACACTCGAAAGCCTGTAGACCCACCCACCACCTTTCAGAAAGGTATGAACCTAACCTTTTTTCGCCCGCATCTTTAGCTAAGAATCCTCATCCTTTTTGTACTGTTTTCTTCCTCGTTTGGTGCAAAAATGAAATTGCCACAATAAAAAACAACGTAGTAAGCGTATCATTATTAGTTAAGGTGACACTTGAAACAAAAGATAACATTATGAGATTCTGAACCAAGCAATATAGATTTTGTTATTGAAGGAATGTAAGGACTCACCACATGGGATGGGATATAATTCTTTGGTAAGAAAGTAGAACTAGGCAGGTGACTTGCACTCCATGAGTCACACTCAGAAGGCACAATGCCTTTGTAGACATAGATAGGCCACTAGTTTAGTCTATGGTAAGGATGAATTATCACTTTAAGGTTCCAAAAATAACTCATCTTCTTATTTTGTGATTACCCTTTTAGTATAAACGAAGGACTTACGACATGGAGTTGCTTTAAAATCGGACAACATTATGGCTTAGTGGCCATGCCATTCCTGTCAATCATGTATAAATTTGTATGCATGTGACCCGCAATTCACTGCAACCCGTAGCTTTAGTTTTACCTCCTCTCTTGGTACTATCTTCTTCCCTTAGACTCCCTTATATTAGCAGAGAGATCGCAAAGAAGACTATTGATACAAGGCAAGCAGGCTTGTGCATTGCACTGCTTTTGTTGGAAGAGGTGTTCCACTGCCTTGTTCCTTCTCGGGTTGGTGGACTATTCGCATGGCTTCCTTTGCAGGAACTCAACAAAAATGCATGGCCTGTGACAAGACTGTGTATCTTGTCGATAAATTGGCCGCTGATAACAGGATTTACCATAAGTCCTGTTTTAGATGCCACCATTGCAAGGGTACTCTTAAGGTGACACCATTTTTGCTATCTGCTTATGCACGTGTTTTTTTGCTTTTCCTTTTCAGGATCGCTTGGCATGTCTATGTAAGACCATATGAACTATTACTATCTCGAAGAATTATGAGCTCATGTTTGAGACTCGGGTGAATAATTAGAGATTTAATGTATATCCAGTCATCTTCTTTCACTGAAGATCCTTCAAATTCATATTATACCTTAGATTCACCTTACTCTTGTTTAGACAGTTCTGTTGAGTTTAACTAGTAGCTACTTCCCTACTCCTAAGATCACCCTGAATTTATTTTAGTACTTGGATTGTTTTGAGCTTTTAAACGCTCATTCATCTTTTTCTTCCTAATATCTTTTCCATTTCTTATCTGGATGATAGAAAAGGAAGGTAAGATACACTGTAGGATGACATTATTAAGCAGTTTACCATGAAGGGTCAGGATGAGTCTAGCCTGACATATTTGCTCCTTTGATCTATAGATTTGAATCATCTGTTTCTTAATAGGAGTATAAATCCGTAGTTTTTATTTGTGTACCTATCTTCTCAAATTTTTGACATACTCCTTTTCTTCATCTTTGCAGCTAAGCAACTTCTGCTCCTTTGATGGGGTTCTGTACTGCAGACCTCATTATGACCAACTGTTTAAGAGAACAGGCAGCTTGGACAAGAGTTTTGAGGGTAAAACATTACCATCTATTGAACCTTAGCATATCCTTGATTCTACTTTAAACTTGTCTGTTGAACTCAATTCTGCAGGAACACCAAAAATAGCCAAACCAGAAAAACCAGAAAACGAGGTAATCTACTAATTATCTCATTTATTGCGTTTTATGCTATTTGATTTTCCTGATAGTTGTTGCCTATGATCATTGACTAATTTCTGCTTTAAATCTGAACGGCATTGTATCCCACAGAATGCTATCAAAGTCTCAAATAAGTTTGCAGGCACCAGAGACAAATGTGCTGGGTGTACCAAGACCGTGTATCCCACAGAGAAGGTAACCGAGATTAAATTTTCACCAAGAAGTCTAAACAGTTTAAGTATTTTAAACATTGAATTAAATCGTATGACACATTTTCAGTAATCAAAATGCTTGTTCTAAGTGATACATTCCAATTCTCTTCAAAATTTTTTGCCAACATAGTTCCCTCATTTTCTTGGACCAAAGCAAAAACTTGTTGTTGATGTTCCAGTCTTATATGTCAGAGCATTAAGTTAACTAGTGTGCAGAAACATCAGCATATAATTAGAGCCAACAGATAAATTCTGATGAAAACTGACATTTCGTTCATTTTATAGGTATCTGTTAATGGAACTTCATACCACAGGGGGTGTTTTAAGTGCACCCATGGAGGTTGCACCATTAGCCCATCCAACTACATTGCACATGAGGGGAAACTATATTGCAAACACCACCACATCCAACTATTCAAGGAAAAAGGAAACTACAGTCAGCTTGAGAATGAACGTGAGAAAAACTCCGTCACAGAGACGATCTCTACTGTGGAAATTGCTACCGAATCATAACCAACACAAGACACTTCCCATTATCTGTGTTCTTCGTTACTGTCTTTTCCAACCTTCAGGGCATTGCAATGTCACAAATGATTCTCCTGTCCTTTACAAGCCAAATGATGTCTTTTCTTTCTAGTTAACCCAGTGTATGTGTTGGCGGGTGACTTGTGTGTGTAATTCTGGGGGCTATGATGTATCACTGGATTTTGCTTCTTGTGAGGTTTGGGGTGAGAGCTACGTGCTTCAAGTGTGTACAGTTTGTTACCTGCGTTTTGGCTTTAAGTGGACAAAGGAAATAGTGCATCAACAATTTACAGAAATAAGATCTTTGCTTTGCTGTTCATTTTTTAATTGAGCAAAGGGTGTGAAAATAGAATTTGCTAATAATTTAAGGACCAAAAGAAGCAATGCCTTTAACGAAGAGAAGTTTTGGATCAGAGGGTTATCTTCCTAAACTTGACTCAACCAGCCTTGCTAGTATGAAATGAATCCAATATGACAGATAGGTATATGAAATGGTGCCCTCTTTCAGATTACATTAGAAAATGAAGCAGAAGGTATTACTTGTGTCCACTTGAAGCAAAATCATTTTATCCTCATTCAACCAGGTGGAATATTTTACCATAAGAAGAAATTTGAACTCCATGTTGAGGCAGCTATCATTCAATGTGTACCTCAACTCCATAAACATGTAATGAAACATCCTCAAGAAATGCATACTTAAAACTTTTAATGGAACTCCTCCTTATTTATGACACGTGTTTACAGCTTCCCTGGAAATCACAGAATTCCTTAGCAGTCCATCACACCAGAATTCACTTCAAACACAAGTATCACTTTAGATTTAACTGTTTTACAGATATGGTTCTGAACTTGGCGTTGTAACTATACAATATAATTAAAAAGTCGGGAAAGAGATGCTTTGGCTCGTTAAAGCTGATGTTAAAACTGTTAATTCCATTTCCATGTATGTACACCAGAAAGTTTGCTTCATGAACCATGAATCTGCACTCAGCTGTGTCCAGAAGTTCATACTCTCTTTCCCATGCTGCAACAGTTTCAAACTCTAAGCTCCTTGGAGAAAATTATCTTAGTGCACTTTTGCAGTATCCAATTAGCTACCATTGTGCCATTTGAAGTAGTGATGCATGTGGAGGTACTAGATATTGACATCAGAGCTAAGACTAAAAGCAGAGCCAGACTTAATCAGCTTCCATTTGGTTGGTAACCCTTTTTGTTGTCTGACCTTTCAGTATCTGAGCAGCAAGGATCAGAAGCTCTACCATCTCAAATCCTGCGGCACAAACAAAATCTATCTTATTGCTGCCGGTGTCCCCATATACGTCATCTGGCTCCCTGCACACACTTAGACCAATTGATTCACCTTCTGTATCAGCAGACCAACTTATAGGCAAGGAGCTCCCAAGGGCAGTCTTCACAATTTTAGCCTCGGAAATGATATTATCAAGAGCTTCTGATATGCCTAAAAAGTTATCGACGCAAGGAATTGATTCTTTCACCTATAAAGGACATTGAGACAGCAGTAAGAAAGCTTGTGTGACATCAATTAGAAACCTTTATTCATTATGGTTTACTTCTGCACTAATTACTATTGGAACTCAACCTGGAAAAAGCTACTGCTGCCATGTAGGAAAACAGCAAACCCTTGACACATACTGTCTATCAAATGATTACCTTTACAATTGCAAGACGGAGTCTATGAATCGAAGAAGTCAGATGCTCCATGCTTTCCATGCCTTCTTTGAGGGTAGCATTTTCAATCTTCATTCTGTTAAAATAAAAACGTTCAATTTATTCAGGTGGACCAGGGATCAATTAAAAACACTTTCCAATAAAAATTGCATCAACTGCTGTGAAGGGACAACAAATTAAAACAAAATATTTGCAGATGCAACTTCTTGAAAACTTCAATTTTGAATCAGAAAATATCATTGGATGCATAAACACTGTCAGACTAAAGCCATAAGCTTCAACTTTACCAACCTGGCAAAATCCATATTGTTAGATCGTGCACTATTGAAGTTCCCTTCACCATTTTGATGTGCTCCAGTTTCATTTCCACTTAAATCTAGAGCACCAATCCACCGTGTCAAAGATGTCTTCCTCAGCAGATTCCTCAACGGTCCATCTCTTTCATTAATCAAAAATCTTTTTCTAATGCCCAAGAATGCATTTCCTTGTTTTATCTCCGGTTCTATTCTCCTGTACAAATCATGTAACCATCTTGTTAGTAGTTCAATTCAAGGAATAGAATCATGAATGCCTTTTCAAGTGAATAGCCTCTCACTAATCTTTAGCTTTGGTAGCAGTTTTTAACCAAAAGTCTTATAATGCAATCTTAAGCATAATGGCCAGGGACCTTCCAACACATTTTTCCTGTCTCTTTTAGTAAATAGCAACATTCTCTACATGACAATAGGTGTACAGATGATAATCAATAACTTGGGATTGGACATGCTTTCAATAGTAAGAAATTTGGCACAATTAAATCAAGCGATCCAATTTGAGCTGGAGGAATTACCAAAAGAGAAAAAGATGTTATAAAACAACTTGATTTCAACATAACTGTACCAAATGTTATTAATCTAGAGAAGAGAAAAGTCTAAAAATCATACTCTTGTACTAGTAGCTGATACTCCTGCTTCAACTGTGCCAACTCCATGAGTGCTTTGACCTTCTCATTTGTAACCTAACCAACAACCAGACAATCAAAAGCATCAACAAATGCAACTGCAAAGCTATTACCCATTATAACAAAAACAGAAATTTGAACCTCCATTGGGTTCAAGTTTAAAGGCATAGGAAAATACTTGTAGCAAGTTTCTCTGAAGCTCCTCTACTTTTTTCTGGAGCGCTGCATTCACATTTCTTTCCAGTAGATGCCTTTCTTCCTGCTGTGATAGAAGTAACAGTGCTGCCACCTGGAAAAGAACAGGCACTTGAGTGCAGAAAAGCAGACTTATCCCAAAACAGTTGCAGAAATAATGACCTAAAGGCAACCATACAAGAATGAGATCATGTACAAGGGTTAGGAATGAGAAAGGAAATTGAACCTTCTCTTGCAGTGCCTGTGCAAGGACTTCAGATGTGTTGCCTTCTACAAAGACAGCAGTATCTGGAGTTTTAAGGTCATCTCTCTGCAAATTAAAAGAGTGTAAAGTTATAGATGAACTGACTACACAGCAAGCTTCAGAAAAGTACAAATTATTCTCTCCACTACAGTTACTTTCTTTGCATAAGATCAAAATGTACAATGGGAACTTCACTCTAGCAACTCATAACAAAGGTTAAAGAATGAGAACCACCATATACTTAATTTATCCATATTTAATAACTCAAAATTGTTACTAACATACTATACATGTGTGTGTTAAATCCATTGGGCTGGATCACTATGAAAAACAATTTGGCAGATATGATGAGCTATCTGATACCTGGAACATCACATAACTAATAGTCCCTGATGAAAGAACAAAAGTTTCTACCGTAACAAGATATGGTGGAACTTCGTAAATTCCAAGCTTTGCCACCTTCTGACAACTCTTGAGTTCTAAGAACCTTAAGTATAAAATTCCAAGGAAAATAGGTATACAATGAAACATCTATGATGGAATTTCATTTGCTATTCTAGATACTTTCCCCAGCTATCAACCAAAAAGTGCGTCCTGCATTTACATGACACTCAGCATGCTGTAACACTATCCCTTCTCAGTAGATATACATTGTTGTTACCCCATACATAATAAAGCTATGACATTACAATTTTGGATGACGTAAGTTCTGGTATTCATTGAGCTAAAACCTAAAACTTGCAAATTCCTGTCATATGTACATGATCTAAGCCAGATATGTCATCAATTGTTGAGCTGCCATCAAACATGGAAACAAACAGATAACGTTGGAGCTATTACTTTCTCATGGACCAATCATATCAAGCTCAGGTAAAACATAGGTTTCTTTTTATAAAATGGTATTGTATCAGCAATGCTACTCATCAGAAATTTGAATCAACATGTGTTGGCAGCATCAACAACACAATATAGGAATTGCAAACCACTGACTTTGGGGGGAAGCAAATGGTAACCAATTTGATCAGATTTAAGGATCAGTAATATGTAGTCATCAGGGAGATGCGATAACTAATCATAAGAAAGAGCAAAGAGAGGAAACAGATCACGGGGCTAAACCTTAGATAGCAAGGCAGGGACTGCATCTGCATTTATATGCACAACTCGACAAAGATTGTCATCTGTGTTTACAATTTGATGAGAAAGCTGCAAATTTTGTTCTCTGCTAGCATCGAGCTGTCTGATCTTTTCCTGTACCATATTAATCATCCATTCAATCTGAGATCTACCCTCACCAAGTAAATTCAAGATTTCAACTCTCTTCTGTGAATGGAAATCGCATAATCCTGCTATACTATTCATCATCAGTTTGTCTAACTGAATCTGTAAGCAAGTGGTAATACCAAATATTAGCAGAGATATCCCATAAACATCTAAAAGTTACCAATCCCAAAGAAATGACTATACCCACTTGTTTCTTTTCCAGTTCACGAACTCTCCTCTTCAAATGGTTTTCAATTTCCAGTCCCTGTAAGCCACAGCCAGATCCACATTTTAGAGGACACAACAGAAACCCACAAAACTGCTTACAGCCAGAGTTAAGTCCGTACCACCCGTTGTTTGTTCTGAAGGTTATCCAAGGAGTTCCTCATAGTTTCCAGCTCTTCTTCTAACGCACTCTGTCTGATGAGAAGTTATTCAAGGAGAAATAAAGGATGTAGAATCTATAACTTCATGTCAACAGTCTTAGAAGCTAAAAGTGATAAAACATATTAAGCCTGTTATTAGATCCATTGAAGTAACAAGGACTTTCCAAGATCCATGGAGGAAAAAGATCAATTTTGCATCATTTCCATCATACCCATTCTACAACAGCATACAAAGTTTGAAGACCTATAGTCTAAATGCAACTCCACATTTACTGGTGTATAGGAGATAGGACCCAGCTAGACACTTGGAAAAAATAACCTTTTGCACAAAGTTTCTAGAAAAGTGGAAAAAAAACATAATATGGACCATGCAATTATATTAACTGATTACATAAAGGAACAGGAAAAAGACAATTAAAACTTACTATATACTTAGAGGTGGAAGGATCATTATAACTCCACATCTCCATAGAGTCATGCAACAGAGAAGCACATTTATCATCCAAATTTATATCATCATATTCCTCAAGGGACTGCTGTCTGATATTATAGAACTTGTTGACAACCTGTTACCAGACAACAAACATTTTAACCAAAAAGAAAACATGTGTACTAACTAGATGATGGATCCTAAAGATATCTAAAAGAACGTAAGAGTCATGAAAAACATTTTATAACTAGGGGGATAGCAGTCAATCAACAGCGTCAAAGGATAACATTAACCTGATTAGAACAGAAGAATATTAACACAAGAGGAGATGGCAATGGGCCAGGCCGGGCCAAGCCTTAGAACTGGCAGCTAGAGCCCAACCCAAACCTACTCAGGTCACCTAAAACAATGTCATTTTGGGAAATTTACCCAAAACAAGATTGTGTTGGGCTCGCAGTCGGGCTTTTCAGGCATCAGGCCAGCCCTTCAGGCCTGAGTCCTGCTCGAAGCCTGGTCAAACCAAGCTCGGCCTGTTGGTCCAAGAGCCCAACTGCCATACCTAAACATAAGCATTGAAAACAGTTATTCTGTCTCTGAATAAATAAATGAACCCATCTGCATATCCGTTTTCAATAGAACGATCAAGTATGTTATAATTTTCTGTCTCCTATTCTTTCTGTTCTGTTTGCGCTTCAGGTTTTGGAGGATTCCCAAGCCAAATGTTTTCAGGTATGATATCTTTACCACACATGACAAATAATAGCAAAGAAAATTCAGGAAAGGAGAAAAAAACAATAACCTTCTTTAAAGTGTCATTCTGCTCTTCTAACTTTGCCTGAGAAATCTGCAATTCATCCCTAAATCTCTTGTGTTCAAGGCATTCTGTCATGAGCTCTTCTAACCTGTATAATCAACAATCAAAGATGCAAAGTGCAAAATCTTTATCAAAATTGTCCAGTTCACAAAGGCAAATTATCATTGGTAGCTGCTACATGATCTTTAACTTTTGCGGCATGCCACATTATATTGACAGAAAAGTAATAATGTATGGGAAGTACCTATTCTGAATTTCACTGAACTTCTGCGACATGAACTCCTCATTCTCTTTTGCCTTTTCAGCCTGTCACAGTATTTGAGATTTTTAAAACTTAACTGAAATTGCATGGTACAGACCACTAAGAAATCCTGAAGATAGAGAAAATGAAGCCAATCAATTAACATTCCAGATGAATGAAGGAATTTCACAACCTCCATTATTGATTGATCACGTTCAGCAAAAGCAGCTGCTACACAGCTCTGGAAAAATTTAACTTGCTTCTCTGCCTCCATATTCTGACATAAACAACACACCAATTGGGACCAACCATGACAGAAACTCCAGTTTCTTGGCAAAAAATCTCACCAAACAGAAAATCATTTGAGGAAGAAAAATAAGAGTGGAAGTTAAAATGTCTCAAAGACATGTTTACTGTAGCTTGTAGAAGCAACTAATTTTATTGTTGTTCTCAGTTGCAAGCAAATCAAGTCTTGCTTTTTCTATAAACTACCGAGATGTCATTACATTATTGTCACTTGACTGTCAGAAAACTAACATCTCATCCAAGAGACAAGTCGGCTATTCCATGACATCAATACAGGAAATGAAAATACAACAGGTCTAGAATTACTTCGGAGTCACAACTTCTAGTATAAAGAAATGCAATCTCCACATCTTACAGACAATAACTTATTATCTGATTATATCCGACCAAGTCAATACTCCACCAGTTTGCTCCTCACTGTTATAGTTGTTGGTTTACCTTAGGTGAATTTTGATCAAGTTGGATAATCATAATTGCCAGAAAAGAGAGAAAAGATACATGCTTGTCCAAGAGTTAATAAAGAGAGAGTAAGACCTTTTCCACCTCTGTGCGGTGTAGATCTGACAGTTGGCTCTGAAGCAGCAAAATAAATATATAAGAATAATCAGCTAGCTTAAGTGGCACCACTTAATTTCAAATTCTTACTTTGATATGATAAGCCTCTGAAAGTTCCTCCTGAAGATTAGCGTTATCTCTTGTACATGCTGCTAACTTCTTTTTCAAGTTCTCAATCTCCTGCTCCAAACCAGCTGTCCTAAGAGGGCATTAATTTTAATAAAACCCCATTCCCTCAATGAAAGAAAACTGCACAAGATAGACCCTCTTTTCTCTCCTCTGCAACTTCAGACTCCCACATGAACAAAAAATAAAGGGACAAAGGACCAAAGTACCAAGTCTCTATTTCTTTTCATTCTTTGGGCAGGGGAGGAAGGCTTGAGGGGAGACAAAGACGGTGCAGGCAGAAAGAAAAGGATAATTTTATACCTCTGGAAATGCATTCGAGTAGCCACAACAAGGTAACTAGGTCCGGCTTGCTGAATGCACAATTGTTCTATGTCTTTGCGCAACTCATCACGCTCTGTAAAACACCATATTTTAATCACATGCTTCCCTCAAAACCAAGCAATTTAATTAAATCACTTCTCATACATAAAGTTGACTTAATGCTAAAATTGATCAACAAGTATCTAACTAGCACCCATGGTTTTGCACGTAGAAAATATTGAGTTTCAGGATAAACTGAAAATGATAAAATGGCCAATCTAGAAACCATAACCACTTCATTTCAACTATGGTGGCAATGCTTATGCATGCACAACTAATGTGAAATTATCAGACACCTCCTAACCCTAGGCAAACGTTTATGCTTTCAATGTGAAGAAGAGTTACCATGCTCCAATTGCTGAATGCGAGCCATCAATGACTCCTTATCATCTAAATTTGCATCCATGCCTGTAGGAGGGAGAGAAAAAGAGAAAGCGTAGCCATCAACAAACCCAACCAAGCAAACAATTTGCTCAATAACAAATAATAAATGAACCTCAATCTCCACTAAAGGACATTAGGACTCATAAGAAACGATCAAAAAATTTTCAAACTAAAAATACTGAATTAAATAGAAGAGTGTTTTGAAAAACACGTCTTGAGAAGACATTCAACCAAATTGTCAAAGAACAAAATGACATTAGGACTCATAAGAAACGAACAAAACATTTTTCAAACTAAAAATACTGAATTAAATAGAAGAGTGTTTTCAAAAACACATCTTTAGAAGACATCCAACCAAATAGTCAAAGAACAAAAATTAAGACAGTAAATTACACATAAAGGTTTTATTTTTAACGTGAAAGCTGAATGTTCAGCCTCAATTCCTACATTTTTCAACACTAAAAAACTATATTAAAAAAATTGTCCCAAAAATTCACCACATTCTGAGTTACTTCTTCATACCAAATATCATTCAATCATATGTTTTCCAAAACAAGCAAAAACAAAACCTAAAAGGCCAAAAAAAAAAAAACAAAGAAATCCTGATATTGAATATATTAGACAAATAAAACGGAAAACGCAGAAAGTAACGTCTTTTATGAAGAGGTTATCGAATTTTCGTTCAATACGTGCACAAGAGAGCGCGAGAGAGAGAAAGAGTCAAGAGAATACCTTCAAGTTGAAGTTAGACGCAGAGGAGGCCAAGAATTCTAAGCTTACAAACAAAAACGGCAAAATATAGAAATAGAAACTTGTTGATGAGAGGGAGAGACAAGAGAACCAAATTCCCTCCCCCTCTCTTCCGTTTCGTTGTGTTTCTAAGGTTTTAGCAGAAACCTGAGATGTTCTTCTCTTCCTTGTCCAACTTAACAACTATGTAGCACATCGTCTTAAGGGATCTAATCATTTGGGCTTATACCGTATCCGATGATCTTATGTCATATCATTGTGGTTAAGACTTAAGATATAGTTTAGAGACAACTCGAAAAGGACGAACGACATTCTGTTCCGCTTGGTGTGTGCCAATAAATCTCAATTAAATTTACGGATAAGATTTAATAGAATAAGATAAGTATTGAATAACTCAAAAAAAACAAAAAATATATCTTTTAAATTTTTTATTACTTTTTAAAAACAGTTTTAAAAAGTCTAAATTTTTCTATAAATTTTTATTTTTATAGTTTTACTTAGTACTTTAAATATTTTTAAATAAAAGATTTTATAAAATAATGACTAGTTCAGTCATATAAATTTTATCATATGATAAAAATTAAATTATACAATAATTTTAAAGTTAAAATTTCTAAAACTTAATGTTAAAAGAGGTTTTACAATTAAAATTAACAAAAAATTAAATTGAAATTTTATAATTTAAATTATAAAAATAAATTGACTAAATTTGTAGAGGAAATTGGCATTCTTTTAGTTTTAGTTTTAATATATATATATATTTATCATAATAGTACTTTCTTTTAGTTATATGTTAAAACAATATGGTCAAAGAAATTTTATAAAATTTACAACAAAGACAATTTTAATAAAATGATTTTCTCCTTTTTAGTTTAATATTTTGTTACTTTTTCTATTAATTTTATAGGAAAAACCGAAAAAGCTCTTTCTCTCATTTTTTCCTTTTTTTTTTTTTTGTTGTAGACCCTTCTTTCAATGTTTTATTTAAGTGCTTTTCATTGATGATGGTAACCTTCCTCTTTTATCATATCGCTTTTCTTTTAACAAAAAATAGGAAAGAAAGATAGAAATTAAAATAAAAAGTGGAAATTAAAATAGGAATAAAATTATTAATTATGCGTGTTAATTAATAATTATGCTAATATTTAGTATTAAATATTAAAAATAATATTGAGATTTTATTCAAAAGTTATTATATAATTTATTTCGTTAAATAATTAATTAAAATATTTTCTATTTCATAAATAATTTTATCATATACGTTTTTTTATAGTAACAAAAAATAGGAATGAAAAAATAGAAATTAAAATAAAAAGTGAAAATTAAAATAGGAATGAAATAATTAATTATGCGTGTTAATCAATAGTTATGCTAATATTTGGTATTAAATATTAAAAATAATATTAAGAATTTTTTTTACTCATATTTAGTTATTATATGATTTATTTTGTTAAATAATTAATTAAAATATTTTCTATTTCATAAATAATTAATCAAAAATTCAAAATTTTATAAATTTTTTATTTTAAATGATTATTAATAATTTTTATGATAAGAACAAAAATATCAATGAAACAAAACAAAATTATTTTTAAAGAAATTATTATAAAATATTGTAAATAATATTATGATAAGAATCAGATAGTATTTAGATAATAACTTGATAATATTTTAATAATATCTCTTTATCTCTTATTTTTTATATTTGGCTCCAGATTTTACCCTTACCTTTTTTACAAATGAAAGTTTCAGTGCGCAAACAGTCTCGCTTGTCTCAAAGGGGTGTGCAGCCCTGAGCTTTCTTTACTACACGAGCCTCCTTTCGACGTTCAGGAGCTCCTCTGCCGTGATGCGCTAGGTGCTATGTACCTAAGAACGTTATATTAGTGTTGTTTATTCCCTTGTGTAAAAAAAAAAAAAAAAAAAAAGTCTTTTGTCATTCCTTTATTACTGGCTAATATAAGCTTGCCAACTTGTCTTTCCCCTCCAAGAGCCACTTTGATTGATGATGTTGTAGCTTTTTATAGCTCTTTTTGTCAAAAAGCTTTAAAAAGCTTCTTTTGATCTTTTGATTCTTTACTTATTAAAGTTTTTTAATTAAAGAACTAGTTAGTAAGGAAGCAGGGAATCACGTTCTTCCTAATCTTTAATCTTTTCGTGTTAATTGCTACCTAGAACACCGGGGGGCTTAATAATGCCAACAAATTGTTAGTTGCTAGAGGCTTCCTCTTCATCCAAAACTCTTTTGGAATCCAAAATAAAAGTACCCCTCTCTTGAACTTGTTGCTTCTAAAACAACAGACAATGACCTTCCACCAACTCAGCTTCAGCGATAGGATTCCTGTCTCTTAGGATCCCTTTCATTGCAACATTAAGCTTCTTTCTCTTTCTGACCAATTCATCCACGCTGAGCTCTTAAAAGTGTCTTTTTTAATGTAACATCTTTGTCACTTTCATTTATGCCTATAACAACATGTCAATTAAGAAGGTTCTGTTGAATGATTTATTGAATACTGGAAATTTTAAAATGGCTTCTGAATTTTCATGGGATATTTCAACATCCACTGTATACTCGTCTGAAATAGAAGAGGAGAGTGTATGGGAAAGTATCAAGGGTTTAGGTGACTGTTTTCTTGACTGAGGATACAAGTTGCTTCATGCTTCTGCAAGGTTTATGAAAGAGATACGACAACCACCAATTAACATGAGAGTTTAACGAAAATATTGGATTAAGATGTCTGATAGTATAATCCTATTAAGATTTAAATATCATGGCTAGTTAACTAATTATCGTCTCCCTTATTCAAATCATTTTCAAAAAACAAGATCTTGCTCTTTAGTGTTTAATCTCAGTGGCTGGTGTTGGGGATTTCTTCCCCTAATTTGATCTTGTTGATTCTCCACTTACATTGACCAAGACGGAAATCCACAAACGAAGGGGTAAGAGCATCTGGTTATACGTCTTAAAAGGTTCAAAATAATATCAATTTTGAAGATTAAAGTTATAGACTTTCCATTTATCTGGATGACAGAAACTAAAAAAGAAAAATTTGAGAACGAATGCCCCAAATTGGATATGAAATTAAAAAAATGAAATGACAAGATAAGCTGCGTAATGAAATATGTGGAAAAACAAGACAAGAATTCTCTACAATGACAATGTAAATCAATTGAAAGGGATTTGACGCCCTAAGCAGAAGAGTAGGGCTCAAAATACAAATACAATCTACCATACATCTCTGCTGGAGGTCAACTGCTATTGATTTCTTTCTACATTCTAGCTACTCCTCCTTTGCAGCATTTTGATAAACCCTATGCAACATGAAAGCTACAAAAAATTCCATTGTGTCTACAAAAACTGCCTAGGTAATCTATCAATACCCATGATCCACCACTAAAATGAGGAGAACATACATCTCCATAAAGGGCCTATCTATATTTACAAGAAGCAAGCGATAATCAGCAGGTCTTTCAATGATGATCGTGCCATTCGGGTGCACCTTATTGATCATTTATGTAATTTAATCAGGACCGAACAATCTGCACATAATTTCAGACGAAGCTATTAAGCTTAATCTCTAGTCATGGAAAATTAAAAGTAAAGCAGACAACAAGCAAAAGAGCTCATCACAATTATCAGTCATAACAAATCCCATTCAAGAGTACACAGTCCAGGTCAACTTCACTGATCTCTAGTTTAAGATTAATTCAATTATGACCAACTACTGACTCCTGCATAGTGCATACGACATTTATGCACCCAAATGTGGACGTTTGCTGATGAGAGATATAAAAGGGATGTCGTTTGAATTCTATGCAAGAAATGAGATGAGATGAATTTTTTTCCTGGCATGAATTCTACTGCGATTATGATAACTGGTTATGCTTTCTATTTCTAGCATTAATCCACCGGTTTCTCAATTAGCTATAGAAACACTAATCATCAGTGCAAAAAAGGGTAATGACATTTACCATCTTGGGTGTGGTCTTTGCTTTTAATGTCTTTAAAGCTGCATCTGCGAATGCTTGTGCTGCTTCTGCATCAGCCTCAGCTGCTTCTGCCTCTCTGGCTGCCTCTTCAGCTTCTGCTATGGCAGCTTCTGCCTCAGCAACAGCTCGAGCAGCAGTAGCAGCAGCCTCTTGTGCTGTCATGCTCCTCATCCTGGCTAGCTCAAAATCAATTTGCGACTTTGTCAGCATACTGAACTCATCCCTCTCAACTTTAGGAGAAATCCTGTGTCTTCCATCCCACAATGACATGGAAGTACTTCTGCTATCAAAAAATGTTGAACAAGGTGCAATCCTGTACCTACGTTTAACCTACAGCATAGAGATATAGAACAGGAGTTAATAACAATCTAACTGCGACTAATTAGTGTAGAAATTCACACACATAAAAATAAAATTTAAACATAAAGCGGCAGCAAAATCTGGACTGAAGCATACTTTATTGCAAAAAACTTAATTCTGGTGCTGACAGAATCAGGTGCACATGAAAACATGACTGCAATTTTCCATCAACTCCTAACAAGTCAAATTATGTATCAACCACTTCAATCAACCTAGCTAAACACAATTTTCTCCATCCCTAATGACTCATTCAGGGACGAAAGGAGGATATCCAACATTTTGGACCATATACCTATGTGCTTCTGACTTTCAGCAAGGTGAAAATATTGCATATGGACAACTATGGTGGAGAACATAATTACCTTTATCAGTTTCCCGTTTGCAGTCAGATACTTCAATTTTGCCGACAATATCCTCTTAAAATCTTGTGGTGGCCAATATTGCTCCTACAGAATTAACCAGAACAGTTAGGCAAGGTCAAAGTTAAAGATTCATCTATATCAAAGAAACACACCAGGGCAGAAGGTGCCATAAATAAAATAAACAGTGGCAGAACAATTGCTTTCCTTAAAAAATGCACAACGCTCCTGACATGCCGTGGAATTATAGCGTGCCATAACTTGGTAAATTATTGGGATCTTTAACCATACAACCATTGAGTAAAACAAGGGGAAAAAAATTATTTCTGAGTGATGTCATCCTTAATTACTTCTAACACAAAAGAAATCTTTGGGCTACATCCAAATAGAAAGCCTCCTGAGGATGATCTATATAGTTTGGCTTTAGACAAGGAAACCATTGAACACTTTCTGAGAATCCTCTGTTATTGTACACTACTGTCTATCCTCCAAGAACCCATTCTTGATCACATCCAACCTTAAAACTAATGAAAATTTCCAAAAATATGATGCTATTGAAACTTCAAAATAGTGCCTTCTTACAGCTGGCCATTCCAATCATCGTCAGAAGTTAGGCCTCAGTGGCTATTGATAAGCCAATACAGTTTAAAATCATCCTCTTTGATTGTTTAATCTTTTACATTGTAGTGAGGATGTAGACAGTTCATTACACTTTGGACTATTATCAATCACAACAAGCATCTAAGAGATATGTATTACAAGTTAAACTTTGCAAGCGTTAAGAAATTGCAAGCAATAGAATACCTCTATGTAAGAAGCAATTGTTGTTTTATTTGAACCACCAGGCTCCTTCAAGGCAGTTATAGCCTCCATAATGAGATATTCCAGCCTATAACAATGAAAAGGGGAAAATAGTAATTGTTAGAAGGAAAAGGAAGAATATATGTTACTGATTAACCAGCATAACCCACTGCCACCTGCAACTATAAACAGATAAAATGAATGATTAATATTAACAAGGAGATTCGAGTCTAATTCTCACAAGGCATCTACTTATTCATTCAGAAAGTAGAAAATAGCAAAGCTAAAAAAAATGGAGAACTAATGGCTACAAATAAAATCACGAGGATGACAAGTTCCTGCTACATCCAGCCACCCTCCTCTTACCACACAAAAGGACTTGTAACCAATCTATTTTATATCAACATTGTGTCAAAATTTTATGAAACTATTACAATGCCATTTCTCTTGCAATTAACTAAATAACTGAGGGGGCTACACAATGAGAATTAACATATTATCAGAAGGAAGTTGGGCACGGCTGTCATCCATAATAGATAATTCTAATTGAGAAGCATACCATCAAAACCTTCATTAGTTTAGACAAGATTCAAAAATTTTATTAAGGTGACTTAGTAAATATAAAATCTAAGATGTTAAGTTAATCTGGTCCTTGAAACTTGTGTCATATTAAGCCTCATTGCTTAAGACACTCTTCCAGCATGTACAGTGTAATGAGTTTTCCGTTTTTGAGATTTTGTTTTAAGTCACCATGGATTGTGTTTTCAGTCTAGTAAGAAGTTCTTTCACAGGTAGATCATATAGTAGAGCCTGACACCTGAGCTGTACATGCAGGCACAAATCACACTATAGCTGAAAACTATTGATGTGCGCAACAGTTGCATGAAATATGACAAGGTGGAAATGGACAAGAACTATGAAACAAATATACAAGAAACATCAAGTACTTAATCACAAGAAATATAGCCAACCTTACTGTAGATTTCTTTGTACCAGAAACTGGCATTTTATTGTTGGAAACTGCAAGAGGTTTTGCATCCACAACATCTTCATCACTTTGAACAACAGTAGTGGGAGTCAAAGGGTTCTCATCACCTTTAAGAACATGGGGCATCCTTTTAACAGCTAACTTAGACTTATCTCGTGAACCAAACCCATTTGTCATTACACTCATATTTCTCCATTTGTCCTATAATGAAAGAGTAAAACAGAAAATTTTGTCATACAGAGTTGTATCCTCCTATGATCCATGCAACAATTTCATTTCCTCCATCATATGCCAATTCATCTCTCCTGAAGAAATAGGCAACAGAAGATGCAAAAGTTTTACCTTGAGGTCCACGTTTGAACGAAGATATAATACACCACTGAATTCAGGATCTTTGAGAATTGTGCGCCATTTCCCATGCCCGTGCTTGGTCACTCCAGCTTTTAGAGCTGCTTCTTCTTCTGCAGTCCATTTCTGCTTTGGCGCCCCCATAAAAAATAGCACAAAAGAACTCCTCAAGCCAATTCAAGCTAGACTAACTGGTGAAACACACAATCAAATCCAACAAAGAAAAAAGCGAGCAACGTCATTAAGACAATGAGATATGATCAACTCAAAAACTCATCACAAAAATGGCTCTTCACTGATGCCATCAACCACATCAAATTTAGACACTATCTTTACACTTGGCGTCCAAATGAAACAAAATACACGGACAGGCCACAAACGTCGGGGCACAGTGACTGCAAACATGAGCCTATGGTTTCAAATTCACTTCAAAAACACAATAGCTAAAAGAACACAACCACAAAAATATATGCAATTCCTCAATTATTCAATTAAAATTCGAGATTGTCAGTCAAACAATAAACTTGATGCCTCGAATACACATTAAACAAAAAACATTGAATCCCCAATGAAAGGTAAAAAAAAAAGCAAGGCCCCATAAACAAGAACATGAAACCCTAACAAAACTTTCGAGAATTAAGGGAGAGAGGAAGAGAATTACCAGAGAAAAGTTCGAAGAAAGCAGATGTACAGAAATTCAATGTTCGTAAAATTGAATAAAAATCGTTCCTTTATTTGATTCGTTGTTTTTGTTCATGTAACTCCGATTGCAACAACACACGTTCAAAAGGGGATCGATGGAGAGGCTTAAGGAGATCGTTTTAGTTTTGTGGGTATTAATATTATTAATTATTTCTAATTCTACACCAAAGCGGGGATTTGTATAACACGTGTAAAGCTCTTATGGGATGCTTCTGCCAATCTAGGTTTTCCGCCATTATATAGGATATTAGGACTCAAGGCCATCGCATGTTGGAATAAGATAGAGAGAAGTCATTCAACGTTTCCCCCTGAAAATGGATAAGCCCACAAATTGAATTTTATTGTGATTAATTATGTATAAATTAGTTAATGCACCATTAAATGTATTATAATATAATAATGTATCCTTAAATTTCTTAACAATATAATTTTTTATAAATTGTTAAATTTTTAATCAAAAATTACCAATTTTACCATTATTTTTTACTACTTTTTTATGTGGTTATCAGAAAAGAAACAAATTATTAAAACAAGTTTAATTTTACAGCATTGTGATTTCTTATTTCAAAATTTTTTAAAAAACATAACAATATTACAAAAACATAAAATTGTGTTTTCACCTTATGATAATTGGTTGCAAAAATAGGAAAAACTTGTTACCAAAATGAAAACTCTCTAACATATATTTCTAGGATTTTTATGATCATGTTCTTTATTAATGGTGTTAAAGTTTGTGACTCAAATTCTATTTTAGTCTAACTCGAAAAGTTCTTTGTGCGACAGTTATGGAAAAATTAAATTACAACTCATGTAAAGCCCATTTGAAATTAGAGTTTACTTTATATATTTTGTTTTACGCTAGGGTGAGTAAGAAATATATTTTGTAAGCCACCTTAAGCTCTTTGTCATTGTATTCATCCTTTTCATAGTGAAGCTCTCCTCCTCTGCTCGTGGTTTTCTCCCCAATTTGGGGTTTCCACGTAAAATCCATGTGTTGTTCTTTTGTTTCTATTATTTGTTATCGTGTTTTGCCTTCTCAATTTGGTATCAAAACCAGGTTCATTGATTACGTCAATGGCAACCATGAAGTATGATATTCCATTGCTAGATCTCAACACTAGGTTCTCATTGTGGCAAGTTAAGATGCGTGTTGTATTAGCACGGATGGATTTGGATGACGGATTATTAGGGTTTGATAAGATGCCGTCATCTTGGACCACGGAGGAGAAACAACATAAGGATCGCAAGGCTCTATCATAGAGACCTCTTAAATCAGATTCTACAAGATATTTTGAAAGAGAAGTCTGTTGCTTCATTGTGGTTAAAACAGGAGCAGTTATGTATAACGAAATGCTTAACCAGTAAATTGCACTTAAAGCAAAGGTTGTATTCTCATTGTCTGACAAAAGGTACATCCATTGATGATCAATTAAATATGTTTAAAGAGATTGTTTATGAATTAGACACTATGGAGGTAAAGTACGAGGATGAAGATTTGGCTTTAATATTGTTATTTTCATTGTTTGCATCATATTTCACTTTTAGAGATACTATTTTATATAGTCGTGATACCCTAACCCTATAAGAGGTATATGATGCATTACTTTCTAAAAAGAAGATGAAATAGAATGTTTACATTATGAGGCTCCTATTGAGGGTCTTATTGTTTGAGGGACACTACAGGAGAGAAATCCTAGTGGTGACAAAAGGGGTAAGCCAAAATCTAAGCATAGAAATAAAGTCTACAACTATTACAAGAAGAAACGAATTCAAAGGGAAAGCAACCTAAAAAATTCGATGAAGATAGTTTTGTATAAGATGCATTCAATGATGGTGAAGTCCTAACAAATTCTGTGAGCATGTTTAATTTTGATGAAGAATGGATTCTTGATACAACTTGCACGTTTCATATATGTCCCAATTGAGACTGGTTTTCAACATATGAAACGGTATCTAAGGATGTTGTTGTAATGAGAAATAACACTCCTTGTAGGATAACTGACATGGGAACAGTCAGAATTTGGATATTTAATGGTGTTGTTATAACATTACATATGTGAGACAAGTCCCCGATTTGAAGCGAAATTTAAATTTTTTTGAGTACTCTGGAAGCCAATGGGCATAGGTGCACTAGTGAATACGGAGTTCTAAAGGTTGGCAAAGGTGTTATGGTTGTGATAAAAGGGCAAAAATAGTCTACTAGTTTATATGTTTTGCAGGGTTTTATAGTTGTTGGTGATGCAAATATTACTACCTAATCTACGATTGATGGTGATGTTATGAAATTATGGCATATGCAGCTAGGGAATATGAGTCAAAATTGTATGGCTGAGCTTAGTAAATGAGGACTACTTGATGGACAGTGTATTAGCAAACTAGAGTATTGTGAGCACTATATTTTTAGGAAGCATAAGAGAGTTAGCTTCAAGAAATACATTCACAGCATAAAGGAAACACTTAATTATATATATTCCGACCTCTGGGGACTAGCCATTGTGACTTCTAAAGGAGGCGCTAATTATATGTTGACAGTTATTGGTGACTTTTCTAGAAAAGTCTGGATGTTCTTCTTGTGACTTTCAAACAGTGGAAGACCATAATTGAAAAGCAGAAAAGTCTGGATATTCTTCTTGAAGAAAAAGAGTGATGTGTTTGTTACTTTCAAACAGGGGAAGACCATGATTGAAAAGCATACCAGGCGACAAGTTAAGTGTCTATGTACTGATAATGATCTGGAGTTTTGTTATGATGAGTTTAATGCCTTCTGTAATACTGAAGGAATTTTGACGCACTTAATAGTTCTTGATACCCCACAGCAGAATGGTGTGGCAGATCAAATGAATAGAACTTTGATGGAGAAAGTACGGTGTATGATTTCCAATTTTGGTTTACCTAAGTCATTTTGGGCTGAAGCAACAGCTACTACGTGCTTACTTATTAATTAGTCTCCTTTGACTGCCACTGAGAAAAAGACTCTAGAAGAAGTATGGTCTGGTTCTCCTGCTAATTATTGTGATTTGGGAATTTTCGATAGTCATATGTATGTTCATATCGACAATAAAAAGTTAGAACTCTTGGCTACAAATCAAGTGTGAAGAGACAATATAAGTTATGGGATCCTAAGAGCAATAAAGCCGTTGTCAGTAGAAATGTTATTTTTGATCAAATTGTTGTGCTTAAGGTTTGTCTTTTAATGTTTCAGGTGATAAAGATCAGCAGAGATCAAAAATGCACGTGGAGTTTGATATAAGGATAGAGAATACACCAAAAATTGCGCCCTAGTCTAGTCCAAAGATAAAAAATGATGTCGAGACATCCACTCAGTCACTGCAGGGTTATATAGCTAGAGACAAACCTAGAAGAGAAATTAAACCTCCATAAAGATATACTGAGGTTGATTTGGTTTCTTATGCTTTGAATGTGGCAAAGGATATTGAGTCCATTGAAGAACCTTCTACCTATTTAAAGGCAGTTAGTTGTGACGACTTTGACAAATGGATGATAGCTATGCAAGAAGAGATGAAATCCCTTTATAAGAATGATACTTGAGATTTAGTGAGACTACCTGAAGGTAAGAAAGCTATTCATTACAAATGGGTATTCAAGAGAAAGGAAGGTACACAAAGAGTTAAAGAAGCCAGGTACAAAGTCAGGCTAATTGCTAAGGGTTATAGTCAAATTCCAGGTGTAGATTTCAAAAATGTGTTTTCTCCAGTTGTAAAACATAGCTCAATTCGAGCTTTATTGTCTATTGTGGCTATGTATGATTTTTAGCTTGAGTAGTTGGATGTCAAGACAACATTCTTACATATAGAGAACTTGAGGAGAACATCTACATGCAAAAGTCAGAGGGTTTCGTAGCTATAGGGAAGGAGGATCGTGTGTGTCTACTAACAAAGTCCTTATATCTTCTAACACAGTCACCTAGACAATGGTATAGAGGTTTGACTCATTCATGATTACTCAAGATTTCAGAAGATGCAATTATGATTGTTGGATCCCAAAATTTTTCTACTTGATGATATTAAGCATGATTGTGTTAATTAGGTGTTTAAGGTTTAGTTTTGATTAATTTGGGCATAGTAATGGATAATTGAGATTAAATATGGTTTAAATAGGAATTAAGGGATTAAAATGTTTGAG
>JANIJH010000224.1:67962701-67973085 GCA_024520975.1 Erythroxylum areolatum | reverse complement strand
AAATGATTTATATGTGATAGTATTTAATACTTGTTAAGTGGAGTTGAGTTGTATGATTACATGCTATAATTGATCTCATTTTATGACATGAGTGAATCGTTGAGGATAGTTACTCAATTGAGTTCGCAAAACCCATCAAAATTGCACCGTTGCTTTTCAGGTTCAGAGGAGTTATCCAATTAGACCAATTGCAGTACAACCACTACAAATGAGCATGAGTTAGGGGTCGGGGTCAGTTTGCACCTGCATATGTCTTCAGTGATTTTATTTTCGAATTATGTTCTGCAAAAATTGTATAAAGTGTATGTGAATAATTTGATAATGAAATGATTTTATGATTTCAAGTGTTTTGTATCTGAAATGGGCCCAAGTGACAGTTGAATACTATTATTTGTAATAATTGTAACTTGTACGTGGAAATGTTTTTAAATGACATGGGCTCGATTTGATTAGTGATTTATGCTTATGTGTACCTTCTTTTAAAGAAACAAAAGTTTTTTTTTAATGAATTTTGACTAAATGATCATTCTAGCATGTCACCCTTGCGGGTATGTACTCGAATATCATCATGAATGTCGGGTACGTGTCTTGCGAGAGTGGGGTGTTACAGAAAATGATACTCAAAAGTTAAAATTAGGAATGTCGTACCTAATCGCCTAAAACAACATCGTTTTGGGTAAAAGGTTAGAACATTAGGATTGGGCCCCATGTTCATGCTTGGTGTGAAGTTTGGTTCATCTAGACTTAGTTCTTTGACTTTGGATTGAAGTTGACTACATTGGGCTAAAATTTTCCATCTCTAGTTAAAGCCATTTGCCCTCGTCCTATTGTATCCAATAGTAGTATATTGTGTTAAGAACGCCTATAATCAATTCTTATTTTCCTATGATATGCTCGAGGTTTTTGGCACTTCACGCCTGAAGTTTGTAATTTTACTATATATCCTAATAATTATGAATCAAATTATGAAACTTTCAATTATATATATTGTTTGGAACTATGTTCAAGACACATATTTAGGCACTTAAGATGTATATAATAGCATAATGCAAATTTTAATTATTTAATTAAATCATGTTTATGTAATTTTTATATTTCATATTAAACTCTTATTATATAAAATTGATATATAAATTTCTTTGATTGTATTGAATAATCGTATCTTTTTATTTTTAATAATTATGAGAATTAACTAAGTTATGAATAAAATTTTAATTAAATTAAAATTTATTATTAATATCTAATAGTAAAATAAAATAAAATAGAAAAAGATGATGATGAAATCAAACAAGTTTTTTTTTTAGTTTTTTATTACAAATCTCCACCTAATAAGTTTTTATTTTAATTTTTTATTACAAAACTCAACTAAACAATAGAAAACAGAACACAACAACAAAAAACTATAATAAGAAATAAAAGTAGAACCAAAAAACTCCTTAATTTATAAATGTCATTAACATTTTTGCATGCCATTAGATGAAAATAGATTTGTTTACTATAGATTTTGAAACAAAAATAGCAAAGACATCACTTATCTAATTAAAGGAAAAATTTTAAATTTAAAAGAAAAGGAACTTCAAAATTCATAACTAGAAATTTGAGTTCGAGAATTTATTTCAAAATAGAAAAAGTGTTAAGCACCTTGTCTTACTCACTTAAATAGTTACTTAAGCCCAAAAAAAATTGTAATTAATAGGGTTTTAAAAAGAGCTTAACTTAAAATTGGATGTGTGTGCAATAATGTATCAATCAACTAAATGCAATATAATAAGATAGGTTGTAAGGAAAATGTAAATAACCTAATAGTGATATGATTGAAATGAAATCAATGCTTTAAATTGAATGACTAAACATAATATGTGATTGATGAATTAACTTCAATAACTTAGATATTAATCCTAAAATGAAACATAAATGATGATTTTAAATAACTAAATATGCTAAATGAAATTGGATTGATTAATTTGAGTTAAATGGTAAATTGCTCTAAAATGAAATGAGATTGATGATTTTGATTAAAATAACCATTACGTGATATGATTCTTATAAGGAAATACTATTAGCAAATTTGACTTAAATGACTATTTGCACTAAAATAAAAAGAAGGGTAAAAGACTTGTACCTCCTTCGTATTTTAAGTAACCATAAAAAGAATTCCTTAATCTTTAAATTTTTTAAAATAATCGTTTTATACTATTTAATTTTTTAGAAAAATATTTTTTCTTAAACTTTTGTTGCAAATAATAACAAAATACACGTCACATGCGGCATCATAGTAGACTAATTAATGTTGCTAGCATGACACCCCAACCCAGTTTTAACTAATTAAACCCGACTCAAACTAATAATTTAAGATTACTATTATAAATTATTATTTGAGATCCAGTTTAAGAATTGAGATGTGTCCATAGATGATGTTCATGTTACGTGTTTCTGTAGTGATTTTCTAACATATGTTTAAGAGAGATTTTTTTTCTAGAAAATTGAAAATCACAAGAAAAAATTTCAAGAATTTCAAAGATTAAAGAGCTATTTAAAAGTTATTGAAACTATAGGGAAGTTTTAGGTTTTTTAACCTAAAATAAAATTGATGACTTTAGCTTAAATGGCAATGTGTACTAAAATAATTAACAAAAAAAGACAATGTGTACTAAAATAAAATGAGATTAAATGTTTCAACTAAAATGACCAAAACATGATAGATTTCCTAAGTTATAAGTGGCTTAAATGAAAACAAAAAACATAGGTCCTCAAATAAAGGAAAAATATTTGTTTAAATTAAAAGGTGAGTTCTAATTTTTAAAAGAGAGGACTTAAACTATGAATTATTAGGGTGCAATTATTCAATCTAAATTATGAAAAACAAACTTTGATTTTAAAAGAGGTGGGTTTGAAATTTGATTTGTGCTTTAGACTAAAATAATTTTAACTTCACTCTCTCTTTCTCTCTACGCCAAACATTTGGAATACTAAAAGAAGAATAACATTTTTTATTTTAATTATTTTTTAGGCTTTGTCTTGGGACGTAGTACTCTTGAATCGACCATATTACCTAATTTAGTTTTGAAGGTACCATATGGTTTGTAGCTTTCTTAAGGTGAGATCCAAATGACTAATTTTATTGATTAATTAAAAAAAATGAACCCAATGGTTTTTTTTATTTAAATTAAAGTATAACTATAAACTATAAACTATAAGCACCACACAATAAGAGGTTTGGACCTAGGCTTAAAGAAGTATTCTTTCTAATTTGAATGTTCAAATCTTGGGCCTTAAGTTTATCTCATCTTGTCTTGGACAATTGGACTTTGAGTGAGGAAATAGTAAAATAGACATAATCTAAAGTCCATTTGTGTCTCTTTTAATAAAATTAGGAAGGAATTACCAAAAAAAAGCTAAGGCATTTTAAATTAAAAAATGAAATAAAGAAATAGAAAACAAAGAAAAAAATAAAGATCATAAAAAATAAGAGAGAGTGAAAAAAGGAAAATAAAAAATAAAAATAGAGATAAAGAGTAATATAATATTTCTTAATATAATAGGTTATATTATAAAAATGAATCTACTTCAAACGTTTTACAAAGGCAGCGTTACGAATATAATCCAAGACAATGGGTAAGTTTGTCACTCGGCATACTGTGGAGACAAGGCCATCATGTAACGATGAGCTATGGATTTCACTGCTATCACATTGCCTAATTAAACCCTTGAAAACCACGAGTCCTTGTTGACAAGAAGACTATTGTTTCGTCCCCGCCGTGAAATGTATAAGCTCACTTTAAACACAAGATTCCATCAAACATGTGTCAAAACCAAAGTTACAACAAGCCAACCAGCAGAACTCGACATACGAATATTCCATACTCGACGCTTTTTTACGTTTTCAAAGATGCCCAACTCCAACCCATTAACAACACTAAACAATTGATTAATCCCGAAGATTACCAGAAACAAACATGTGGATCAACGTACTTGTCCCACAAATCTAACGTGAATTTCCCACTATTTACAAGCATCCAAAAAGCAAAATACATTATAACAAAGAATAGGATAAACCATCAGCATATATGAGATTTTGGACCAAAAGTTTCCACTCCCACGCAAAAAGTCTAGTTATTTCCAATAAATATTAAACATCAGAGTCTAACATAAGAAATTCAGGTTAATATAAGATTTATGGATAGATCCTACAATGTCACGCAAATAATTGATGCTTCTACTGAATCACATCATTCCTCTCCGTCAGAAGCAAGCATCCAGGAGGCAGCAACAGCAGAGAGCAGCCAAACTGTGTCATTTAATAAATACCCACATCAATTAACCAATAGCCAAAACTCAAACAACGAATTACATGACAAGGCACATTGGAAAATGGTTTATGTAAAGGTACTGCTAAACCATTTAACTTTCTACATGCCATGCATAAGAAAAGGAAAGAAACACAAAGGCAAACAAGCAACTCTGACAATATTTTACCAACAGCATGTTAAGCAGTAACCTTGGCAGTATCTAACAACAACGTAGCACAACATGAACATTCACAACAAGCAAACTGAGAAAAATGCGCTTCTACTGCCACCCATTAGAAGGTAACAAGGGAAATTCCACATATCTGCCTAGAACGGGTAGGACCAATCATGTGTGCCCACAACTTACGACAACCGTAAGTTGGAGACAAGAACACAGTTTGCCACGGAAAAACGTCAAACATGTTAACACACTATTAGTTATCGCATTCCCCTGTAACAAATAACAATCGCAGTTGACCAGTTTTTGGCACGATCAACGGCCCAGATCTGATCTAAATTTCGGATGATTCCAGCTTAAGTTTAACACAAGTTCGCACCCAAACATGGGATTCATATAAATCCGGAAAGAGAGAGAGAGAGTTTACCATCCTTCCAAACAACCACTGCTGCTGTTCTTTTGAGGCGGTGGCTGGGCGTACTGCGGAGCGTAGGGCTGTGGCGGCGGATATTGAGGATAACCTTGCGGTGGATAACCTTGTGGTGGATAACCTTGCGGCGGATATCCTTGCGGCGGATATCCTGGCGGTGGATAGGCGCCTTTCGGGTATTCTTCCGGTGGATAACCTTATATTCACAGCATGAACAAATATAGTAAATTTAAAACCACTCAACAAATAGATCAAGCAAACCCAAAGATGACCAACGAAACAGAAAACCGAATTCGAATAACAAATTCAAAACAGATCGAATAATGACATTACACGAATACAAACGAAATATAGATAAAAGATTCAACCTTGAGGAGGAGGGACGCCGACGGGAGGCTGCTGCTGGTTGTAATAACTCATTCTCGTCAAAATGTGGGTTTTATGACGCTACTACAAAATCAAAACACCCTTGATCTAACAGGAATATGCGAGAGAGATCAGGGAGAACAATTTATGTGTTGCAGTACGAGAATTGATATTTTATATGTGCACATACAGGGGGAGTTGTTATGGTTAGTGCTTCTACATAGACGGAGATATTATTCAGTAATCGCAGTTTTGACGTGGCAGCAGATCATTTGTCTATGTTTTTTGCTTCAAGGCAATACCGTGGGAAGTTCGTGTGTATCTTACCTTGATTTTAGTGATGATCTTCTCGGGAATGCTTAAATAATATTAAATAAGACATAATTGTCAAAAATATTACATTTTAAAGTGGATTGGAAGCCCAAGAAATGTAGACCAAATATTTACCTTAGTAGAAGGCATTTTAATTTTCAACACAAATAAATGTTTTTTTTTCATAAAACTTAGTTAATTGAATAAATTCGTATGGTAAGTAAAATTTATTAAAGTTAGTAAACCTTAATATGCATAATTTATTATAGTAAGCAATGATTTCAAAACTAATAAAAGATTTAAAATTTAAAACTGTTATAAAATCATGATCAAATAAAATTAAGGAATTTGAAATATAGTCGAAAGAAATAAATCGTGATATTGAAGAATTTGAAGTTTAATTAAAAAATTAGATTGTTAAATAAAATTTAACCGATTTATTTTAGTTTATAAGAATTTACTAATTTTCAAAAATTGATCAATTAATTAATAAATTGATCGATTTTTAACCATAAAAGTTATTAAAATAAATTAAACAAAAAATTTAAAGACCGAACCCAAAAATGGAATGATTAAAAAATTTTACGATTAAAATAAGTTACATAGGTTGAATTTGTTAATCGTTAACAATAGTTTTTAAATCATTGATGATAGGACCATAGGCATTAGACATAGTCTTATATCTAGTTTTGGTTTACATTCAAACAACAATTACTTGACGTTAACGGACATTATTATTTATATTCTTTTCGCATACACTTGAAGAATTCCTATCAATTTGACTAACCAACAAGTATTATGAGATTGAAAGTGACTCCAAACCAATATTGATTGTATGGATACAAATTTATTATCGAATTGAAACATAATTAATACTTATCGGCAGATAGCAACTGTCCATTTTTCAGGAAGGCATACTTAGCTGGAGGAGAAACGGCATTACGGGCCGTTGCATACAAGATGAGAAATCCAATTTCCAAATGCGCGCGTCTCTCCTTTCTTCGCATATATTATACATACAAAGGGTGTTAGCAACTGAAGCTGACAAATGTCGAGGTCTAAATCAATGAATGATACCGTCCACTATGCTGATGTCTTTTATATTGTAACGATTCTCTATGTGAAAGTGTCGGACAGATCTATCTTCATTAATCTAATAATTAAAATTTTAAAAGGTCAAAGTATTGTATTAGTTATTTATGGATATAAATAACAAAAGAATACACACGCTATTTCATACAAAACTATCGAAAATATTTTGACTTATACGAATTTTAAAAAGTTAAGTGTTTGTTTTATTTTTGTTTTTTATTTTTTGTTTTTATTTTTAAATTCAGTAAAAAAATCTGTCTGTTTGAATATTTAGTTTCTGTTCTTAGTTTTAGTTTTTTTCCAGTTTTTAAAAATAATGAAATTATAAAAAGTGATTTTTGTTTCTGTTTCTGTTTTTTTTTTCACAATCTGATTTACTATTATTTAAATATATTATTTATTTTATTAAAATAACATCATTTTATTAATAATATGTTAATAAATATTATATAAGAGATTAAATAAATTTATTTAATTAAAAAAATTATATTTAATTTTTATCTAATATGTAATTATTATCAATGATAAAAATATAATTATATTAACATTAATAACCAAACAAGTTTTTGTTTTTATTTGAAAAAAACAGAACAAAAAACTGAAAACGAAAACTGAAAACTACAACAGAAAAATAGAAATAGAACCAAACGGTAAATTGAAATTTTTAAAAAGTTAAATTAAAAAAATTAAACGTTTACACATTTTAAAAATTTTAATTTGGGTCGTATGTAATGTTACGAATACCAGATACCGTTTCGGATAAAATTTTAAATTTATGAAATAGTCCCTGAATTTTTTTGAAAATTACAAAATAATCAATTGTTATATTGTACAGTTGTACTTTATATTTTTAACCATATCTCCAAAAATTATAATAACAAATAATAATAATAATAATAATTTTAATTATATTTATTAATAATTATTTATAAATTGAATTAAAATTAAAATATATTTTTAAAATATATAAATTTCAAATAAATTTTGATTTAATAATTAAAAATATATAAAATAAATATTAGTTTATAAATAATAATTTTCAAATTATTTATTTTAAAAAATTAAATATTTTTATTAATAAATTATTAATAAATATTATATAAAATAATAATAATTTAAATAAAAATAATTTATTATGAGTTTTATTTAATTTATAATAATTATTAGTAATAAAAATATTTATTTTTATTTTAAAAACAAAAATTAAAATTCATAATAATTATAAAAGTTGAAGTAAATAAAATAACTAATTAAAAATTTTTTGAAAAAAAGAGGGGAGAAGAAGAGGCGGGAGTGAGGGAGGAAGAGTTTAAATTTTTTTAAAAATTTTGCAAAAAAGTCCCTTTATTTTTTAAAATATTCGGTACCAACCGGTATTTGGCCGGTATTTTGAATACCGATCGGTACAGGCCGACACCGACCGGTATTTAAATCCGATACAACCGACCCCTGGTACTGTACTGGCTTTGGTCCGGTACGGTACGTACCAGCGGGTACATATCAGTATCCAAAACATTGGTCGTATGAAGAAAATTAAATTAATTCTTGAAATTTTGTTTTATGGATTGGAAATTTAATAATAATAAAAGCGTAAATTTTAGGGAAAATCTTGAACTTTATTTAATTTTATAATACTAACTCAAACTTTAAAAAGTATCACAAAATGTTCTAACTTTTATTTTCAAAAATAGCTCAAATCATCAAAAAAATTTCGCATGTATTAAAAAAAGAAATACTAAATTAGGACATAAATCTCATTTTTTTAATATAAAATTTAGATTGAAAAGATACACCTAGATATCTTTTTAGGTATCATCACAATTTTGTGTTTAAATTCTCAATTAATAATGTTTTTAGGAGAATCACATAATCAAGTGAGGTAATGAAAGAATAAAAAGAGGAAGACAAGTGATTACAAGAAATAACAGAGAAAATAGGATAAGTGCATTGACATTTATTTTTGAGAAGAGGAATTGGAGATTAACATCATCAATGGTTAGATTTAATATCAAAGAAGAGACAATTGTTATTCTTGTATCAAAATGATCTCATCTTCTAGATTATACAAGGTAAATAGGTGGTGGTTGTGGTTATGTATGAGTATCATATATAGAAGTAATGTTAGTGGTCTAATATGTTACTTATAAACTAACAAACCTTCATCCTCCTTCTAAAAAATCAAAGGAGTAGGGAAGAAACGAATCGTTCCAAAAAGGTAATTTGTTAATTGTTAAGATTAGGATTGTACCATAGATACACCTTTTTTAGATAAAAGTAGCTCAGTAAAACGAATTCTAAAAATTCAGGATCTAACTTAGTGACTTAAGGACGAACATCACGAACAAAGTAAGTACTACCAAATATTCAAGGTGTAATAGGAAACAAAGGTTTAGTAGGAAAAAAGAACATTATAAAGAATATCACCACAGAAAACATATAAAGGGATGCGATTGTTTAAAAAATAAGCTATGGAAACTGCATCAGTCCAAAATTGATTAAAAAAATCCAAAGAACAATTTGAAATGTAAATCAAGAAAAAGTTTCTAGTTTATGTAGAAACATGCATTTCGAATAAAAGTGCTTTAGTAGTTTAAAGGAAATATCAAATTTTCCTTTCAAACATTATGTTTTAGGGCGGTGTATCAACACATGAAGATTGATGAAAAATGTTATTCTAAATCATGTAAGTTTAAAATGATGTGAAAAAATATTCTTTGATATTGTCACCTTTTGAAGTATGGATATAGACATTAAACTATGTTTTTAGTTCAGTAAAAAAAAGCATAAAATGGGAAAATAATTGATAATATGTTTTAGTAAATAAAGTCAAGTCACACGAGAGAAATAATAAAAAGTAATTAAATATCAAAATCTAGTTTGGAAACAATTAAATATAGAGCCCAAACATCAAAATGTACTAACTTAAAAGAAAAACTAGCTCGTGTTATTGGGCCCGGGTCCTGTTTCCTATCCCGAGGCGACCGCTCGAGATCGTCGAGTAAGGATCACGCGGGGGGTTGAAAACATTCAAATTTAGAGGATTAGTAGCGGGAACAGACGGGTTCGCCGCGGCGACAGAATGCTCGCCGTGGCGGACGCCTCGCAGCAAAGGGTTCGCCGCGGCCGAACCTTGGCTTCGCCGCGATGAACTCTCATGGGACACGCCGTGGCGAAGCGGCGAACGACTCAGGGAAGCGCCGCGGCGAGCTCCCAATTTCTGAAACCCGGCTCCCAACATTTACACATTCCATACTAACACATTCACATTCATTCTAACTAAAAGTTAAACACATTCATATACAAAAGGAACTTCAATTCTTTATGTCATTACAATTTCCAAGAGATGGAACAAGCCATGCTAACATAACACAATACATAACAAAGCATAAAACAAAATACATAAGGATGCTCAATGTTGATATGCTTAATAAGCTATCCAAAATAGCCACTAACTTAGTGCAAAGATCTCTAACTATTGCAGAGTTTTTCGATGCCCTGCAAGGGTCAACTATCGTCTTGAGTCGCACCTGTGGAGGGAAAAATAATGGGTTGAGCTACACAACTCAGTGGCTAATATATTTACAGCCATCGGTAATTAGCACAATTTCAAGCATATGTATGTATATATATCCAGTAATTTTAGCACTCACACTATATTCAAGCAATTTACACATTCATCACATTTATTTCAACTCACAAAACATTTCATAACATATA
>JANIJH010000224.1:67937867-67951521 GCA_024520975.1 Erythroxylum areolatum | reverse complement strand
GTCTAACCAAACAGGCCCTTATGTACCTAAACATGAAATGGATGTGAAGAGGGTTGTATCTTATTTTCATCAACAAGAAACACTTACATTGATGACCTTATTTAGAAATAATTTTACTTTCTTACTAATTTTTAGTGATAAGATTTGAGCTACGATTCAATTCTAAAAATGCTTTATTGATTTATCATTTGATAATTTAAAATTTTAACTAATTCGATTAATTCAGTTATAAATGTTTTGAAATGTTCAAATTTTTTTGCTTGATTTTAAACTTTTCGATTTAATTTATTTTAATAACTCTTGTTATTAAAAATTAATAAATTTATTAATTAAATCGTTTAATTTTTATTAATTAATAAATTTTTATAAATTAAAATAAATCAATTAATTTTTATCTATCAATCCTTTTTTAACTAAGTTTTAAATTATTTAATAAATAAGAATAATTTTTAATTATATTTTAAAATTTTTAACTAATTTTATAATAATTTATTTTCAATTAAACCCATTTTGGTTGTAGCGTTGCTTTTGAAATACTTTAATAGAATGGTCGCCAGTTAGGCCATCATCTCAAGGATGACGCAGGAAAATTCATTGCGTGTCGGACAGTGTACACAATCATGTGAATTCCCAATTATATTATTACTTCGCGAGCAAAACGTCAACTCAATTAGCACTTGTAATTACTAATTAAAAAGAACAAGACGAATTCATCCAATACAAAAGCACACACATGTTTGCTAAACCATACTCTAACTAACGGATCAATTCCAATAATTTTGATTTGTTAAAGGCCATTCCATTGTTGTCATATCATACCTTGGAATTCACCTAATCGCCGTAGTATCGCGACTAGTAATCTTTGTAACACTAAAAACAAAAGATTAAGCAACGTTAGTTGACTAAATTTGATTGAATAATAAGTTAAGATAGTATTGTTTCATGGGTCAAATTAAGACAATAAGTTATACTAATTGTTTTATGGGTCAAATTAAGACAAAAAGTTATACTAAACTGTAGGTCGTTCTAAATATTTTATAGGCTCTGACTAAAATAAAAAAAAGTTTATATTTTTACCTATTTTTAAGCTCTCACATAAAATAAAAATAAACAAAATATAAATTCTTTTTATTGTTCTTTACAAAGTCAAGAATAGGCCGTATTTTGTTTCATTTTCTTTTTTATAAAGATAAAAATAGGTCATATTTTATCATTTATAAGAATGAGCGTTATCTTTTGAATATTTTCTAGTTAAATAGTTAAATATAAATAATAATTCATAAATTATATATTTTAAACGCAGTAATTAATAAATTAGTAACTTAAAATTTAAAATATATATAATGGGATTAATAATTATAACTTGAATTTGCTATCGTCTCAAAATTAGAATAACAACAATAACATTCAATAAAAACTTTTTTTGAAAAAGTTCAGTAATACGCAATCTTACTTTTGATTAATAAAAATAATATCTTCTAAATTATTATTATAAAAAATAATTCTTAATGGTAAGCGCATAAAAAAATATGTGCTAATTAAATTTCTCCTAAATTTTAATATGATTATCCATATTTTGGAAATATAACTTATGCTAGGCATTCATTTCTATAGTTGACCGGCCATTAATTCATTTTCAGTTATAGATGGATTATAGTTATTCTAAAATGCGTTAAGTTTTAATTAACTAACGTTAAGAGTTGAAAAGTCCATTCCATTCCCAACTTTGTTTATCCTTTCCATTAGCATATTAGACACTTGAATTATGTTTTTTGGAATAAATATGAAATGTACAATTTTGGGTTTATTAAAGATTATAAAATGAATTACTCTTTTGTTAATTATCATTTTTGGTGACAAAAATTAAGAAATCAAATAATTAATTAAAGAAAAGAAAAAATTAACTTCAAAAAAATTCCGAAGAATGAGTGATTACATCACTGAGAAAGGAGAGAGGTCATGGTCAAATGAGCATGGAGAAGCCATTGGTCGCTTTCCAAGCAAGAAAAAGAACTCTTCTATTCTGGTGTCAATGCGGAACCCAACAAGTTAACTCCAAAAACTATAAACCACGCTTGCTTCACTTATGGTCATAACAGTCTGTGCCTAACTCCATCCTATCTGCCCCTACCTCTCCATAGCTCTATTACACACGAAGAAAGTGTAAACCTGAAGCACATTTCAGCTCATCACTCTGGTCTTGTGCTTCTCTAAGTTTTGAGAAACAGAGTAAGCGACAGAAAGAAGGTGGCAATGGTGGAAAAGGGTGGAGGTGCTAAGGTTGACGAGTTCCAGCCTCACCCTGTGAAAGAGCAACTTCCGGGCGTCGACTTTTGCATCTCTAGTTCTCCTCCTTGGCGTATGTTCACTCATCTCTGCTTTTCTCATTCGTTTCAAATATCAAAATGTTTGGTTTCCTTGTTTCTGCTGACCGAAATGCAGTGATCATGTGGGATCAATTAGGAATACCATGATTATAATTTCTCCCTTTTGAGAAATATAACAGAAGATTACCTCACTCCGACTGTCTTTTTCTCCTGGAACCTACGTGAGAGATAGTATCCCATTGATTTCTTAGAATTTAAGCAATTCGGAGAAGTTATAGCCTTGAAAGTTTCAATTGTTTTTCTGATGCGCTCTTGAATTTTCTGTCTTCCCTGCACTTCTTTAGTCACAACATACATCTGTTTCGGTCAACCACCTCTCTCGTCTGTATTTTGCTTCACCTATGTGTTGTTTATACGTAA
Source organism: Erythroxylum areolatum (assembly GCA_024520975.1). Lineage (NCBI taxonomy): Eukaryota > Viridiplantae > Streptophyta > Magnoliopsida > Malpighiales > Erythroxylaceae > Erythroxylum > Erythroxylum areolatum. Next base: position 67,948,774 of record JANIJH010000224.1, on the reverse strand, counting down.
TATATCTAGATTCTGGAATTATAACATTTATGCATTTTCTATTTACTAAGCAAAATGATCAGTTACTGATTAACAAAAGAATTGCAAATTCCTATGGTAAAATATTTGATGAATACTATCAAAAATTGTCAATGTCTTAAATTGCCAATTACACCATCTTTGAGACATGGCCATTTGCGCACACAATCTCCAGATTAACACAGTTATGTAACTTGCAATTCTACTTGCAGAAACTTTATACTGTTTTCTGTTTATTTCTGGTCTCCTTGTACTAAATATCTTCGCTTGTATTGAAATTCCTTGTTTATGCAGCTGAGGCAGTATTGCTTGGATTTCAGCACTATATAGTGATGCTTGGAAATACCGTGATCATACCGAGCATATTAGTCCCTTTGATGGGTGGTGGCAATGTACTTAAGATTCAGAGCACTGTCATGAAAAAAAAAAAAAAAGGAATTCCACTTTACTTTTGTTTTCCTGAAACTTTTGATGATTTTGTTTCTGCTGTTCTTCTGGTTTCTCAGGAGGAGAAGGCTGAATTAATCAATACCGTTCTCTTTGTTGCGGGGATAAACACACTCTTGCAGACTTTGTTCGGTACCCGAGTTCCTGTAGTGATGGGGGGATCTTACGCTTTCATTATTCCTGCCACGTCCATTGCTTTGTCAAACAACAGTGGCAGTAGTAGCGCATCACTTAGTCAGCATCAGGTTGTTATTTTCTCATTTTCTGAATCAAGCTACATAATGGTCCTCACCTGCACATATATTCGGTTGATGGTTGTTTAGTTTTTGTGGTTATGATCTTTCATCTTCTTTCGTGGGTGGATGTAGAGGTTTACTCAGTCCGTCAGAGCCATACAAGGAGCACTCATCATTGCTTCCTTCCTCCAAATGACAATAGGTTTCTTTGGCTTCTGGAGAATATTTGGAAGGTATGAATTTGCAGAAGCATGGTACTGGAACTTGGAGACGTATTTGATTAACATTTTTTATTCAAAGGAGCTTCATTTGGATGTCTTGTGATGCAGATTTCTTAGCCCTCTTGCTGCCGTTCCTCTTGTGACTTTAACGGGACTTGGGCTCTATGCACGTGGATTTCCACAGGTAATTCTGTGCTGAAGGCCTAATTCTACTGGTACTCTGATCCTTGCCTGTTGAAAAGATGGAGATTCAAGTTCAGACATTCTTTTAATCACAAAAAGCTTTTAAAACAGTTTCAAATAATTCAGAATACTCAAGGCCCCGAAATCCATAAGAACTAAAACTCTCATGTGTTCCTAACGTCGTTGATTAACTTCTAGGGACGCAATGATTTCTTGTCTTCCTTTTTTCCTTTAGTTTATCACGCTGATACACTACATTAATCCAGACATACAGTGTCTTCTGTAATGTAGTTCTTATTTTCTTAATTCCTAAATTTTAGAAACTCTTTGCTTCTGTATGAACCCTTTCTCTGGCTATGTCTAGAGATGGTTACTTGAATTTATACGACCGATGGGACAGTGGAGAACTTTTAGGGTTTTGTTCCTCAAGTTAGGTTTGCACCAAGAAGATGCTCTGGTTTTAGTGGAGCATTTCTGATGCGAGCACAATTATCATTGGCCCTTTTAAACTAAAACTATATGATGGTTCTGAATGCCTTACCTTTGTGGTTACTGTGTTGAATGTAACTTTCTACTGGTTGAATATTGCAGCTAGCAAAATGCATTGAAGTTGGGCTTCCAGCGTTAGTAATTGTTGTGTTCTTATCTCAGGTACTATATGCTCTCAATTAAATCCACATTCCCCACTGTTGTTTAGCCTCTCATAGATCCTAGGAATGCTTGTGTATATGTCTATTTGCACTCATAGTCTTTTTGAATTGGCAAATAAATGGTAATTCTTAGGATGGATGCTGGAATATTTTCTTAATTCATCACTTAGGAGTCAAAAAAAGTGGTTGGACTTAGTCTCACCTTAAATTCATGCTCGTAAGCAAGGAAAAGATTGCATCTTTTGGTCGTCTTTACTTTATATACTGTTCTGGCTAATCATTAACATGGCAGTTTCTTCCTCATATGTTGGAATCAAGAGCGTCGACGGTCACCCGTTTTGCAGTTCTGTTTTCTGTTGCAATTATATGGGTCTATGCCGAAATTTTGACCGCAGCAGGTGCATATGACAAGTCATCTCCAAAAACACAAAGTAATTGTCGTACTGATCGATCGGGGCTCATTGGTGGTGCTCGTTGGTGAGCGTGATTACTCTTAGACTGGATTCCTTCAATTCTTATTTGACTGTGAAATGACTAAGAGAATCCATTTATAATGACTGTAGAATATTGTTGTTCACCAGTTTTAGATGATTTCTTTTTCTTTTCTTGATTATAATTTGCATGGAGTAACAAATATTCACATTTGCATAGACTGGATAGATAAAGGTACTGGTTTCTTAAATCTAATATATGAAGCGAAACTCATTCTCCAGCATTGCCGCTATATTTGAAGGGTCAATGGACTCGTGTACTTGATCATATACTGTGTCAGTGAGCTGGTACTTATTTCTCACAGATGAACATGGTTTATGGCAACTTCTGGTTTGGGAGTAATTGTATTTCCTAAACATGGGATAAGTGGAATTGTTTGTTTGTTAAGTACGACATTTGCTAATATCTTCCTTTACTTTAATGTAGGATAAAGGTTCCGTATCCATTTCAATGGGGAAAACCAACATTTAAGGCTGGTGATATTTTTGCAATGATGGCTGCTTGCGTTGTTGCCGTTATTGAGGTGCAATTATGTGAACATCATTTATCCAATCTTGGATGCTCAATGCAATAGTTTACTCTGTTCACTTTGATAACCAAATATGAAATATGCTTGTAATGCTGGTTTTATAGCTATTACTACTTTCTAAATGCTTTTAAAACTGATGTTGTTTGCTCCTCAGTGCTTAATCATTACCTCTTTCTGAATTTTTATTTTTGTCATTTTGCAGTCTACCGGTACAATCATCGCAGCATCCAGGTATGGGAGTGCCACTCCAGTCCCTCCGTCTGTGCTCAGTCGTGGTATAGGTTGGCAGGTAGGTTCATTTTCTTTGGAGTCCCAAGGTTTTCAACTTTTAATTCAAGGATACAACGTGCTATTTGGTTCAGAACTACTTTTTCAATTGTTCACTTTATTTTAATTTCAGGGAATAGGGACTTTGCTGAATGGTTTGTTCGGTACAGGAACTGGTTGCACTGCTTCAGTGTAATGATCTCCTGCTTCTGAATTTAGTTGTTTCTAACTACGTTTGCAATATAGAACTGGGGGAATTGCTAATCTTAGCATTGTCTTCAGCTATTCTGTGATCTGATTGTGCATTCTTTGTACTTCCAGTGAAAATGCAGGTCTGATGGGATTAACACGAGTTGGAAGCCGTAGAGTAGTTCAAATATCAGCAGGATTTATGCTCTTCTTTTCTGTACTAGGTGCACAATTCTACTAAAAACAATCAAACAATGTTTCAAAGAAGGAAGTAGTCCTTGATTTCTAGGTTTGTGACTCGAGTGTTTGGCCTCGTAACCAATGTCTTGCAGGAAAATTCGGGGCTGTTGTTGCTTCAATACCTTTGCCAATTTTTGCAGCTATCTACTGCGTCCTGTATGCCTATGTTGGTAGGTCCCCTGTTTTTCACGTTAATTAACATGGATCAAACAAGAATCAGTGGTCTACAACATCTTCTATCCGTCGTTCCATCTCAATACTTCCGAGGGGAAGTCACATAATAAAGTTTTGAATATGATATGTTTGTTGGATGCGCAGCATCAGCAGGTCTGGGACATCTCCAGTTTTGCAACCTGAACAGTTTCAGGACAAAGTTCATCTTAGGCTTCTCCCTCTTCATGGGCCTCTCAGTGCCTCAGTACTTCAACCAAGTTATGCTGGTAGAAGGTCATGGCCCTGTTTCCACTGGCGCTATTTGGGTGAGAATGCCTTGAATTTCCTTGGTTATTTCTCCTTAAAATATATATAAATAGTCTTATATATCTGTCACTTTTGTGCAGTTTAACGATATTATGCAAGTGATTTTCACATCTCCAGCAACAGTGGGAATTGCAATCGCATATTTATTAGACATCACTCACAGTCCGAGGCACAGCTCGACTCGCCGAGATAGCGGGAGGCATTGGTGGCAAAAGTTTAGGTACTTCGATCAAGACACCAGAAGTGCAGAGTTCTACGCTCTGCCCTATGACCTTAACAGGTTCTTCCCCTCATTTTAGCTTGGAAGCTCTTGTTTGTCTTGTCTGAAAGAGCTTAAAATGAGCGCAAGAGTCTGAATATGTCACACTTGTACATATTACCGTCTCGTCAGAATACCAAATTCTGACTGCATTAAAGGAAATTTACATGGGTTAGCTGTGCCCGGGGCCATCATGCAACCTGGTAACTGTTGTCCGATGATTTGAGTACGATATGATACTGTTCCATACCTGATGTGATTAATAAGAATTCAGAGAAAAGACACTTCACTGTATAAAAAACGGTGATCAAGTCCAGCTTCATTTGTACTCGCATTAAAAGACTTGTCTTACAGCTTTTCTTAGTCAAAACAGTACCTTTGAATCATGATGCCTATGGCATTTTATCTCCCAAGAACTGTAAATGGTTGTTCACTTGTGAGAATAGTTTGATGTGACTGTGGAGTTAACAGAATCATGGAGGTCAATCTTTTTCCTTTGAGGATGGAACACATTTTTCTCACTGTTTCTTGGAATCCGGCGATACAAAAGCTCAAAACCTCACTAGCCTAAAAGCATATGCTCCAAGCTTCCTATGCCCACTTCTTTGCTAAACTCGAAGTAAGCAATAAGTTGGTTTTGCATTTAGCTTTTCTTTCCCAAGTTGATGCCAACCATTGCTTGAATCTTCCTTCTTTATGCACAACCACTTTCTTGAATTTCCCATCGCTTTCTTGAAGAATATTTTCGACTTGTTTGTGACACAACTTTATATACGGGATGAAAAGTTCCATCTTCCAAAATCTATTTACTCTACTTGTGTGCTTGTACACTAAATGTCAAAGGTAACAGTGACAAAGGAAAAATTTTCAGTCTATGTTTTGGTCTGACAATCATGAGATATAATTAATATAAAGAAATTCCTAGTCAAGGCTACTAAAGTGTGATTGGGTTGAGCAGAAAATATACATGGTTGAATTGTACACAAACTGGATTGGCATATTATCTTGTTGCATACTGGCAAATTTCTGCCGACTCCTATGAGCTGTCTTTCATTTTCACTTATCATATTTTGTCCTTCAGTTTGAATGTCAGAAATTAAAAGCTCATTGAAACTCAAATGCTGTAGACTGTAGAGCCATGTGCTTTTAGATGACATTGTCTTCGCGGTTCAATTATAGTGTTTCCAAACTTCCAATGAAGAGAATCAGAAAAATATAAGAAGAAATGGCAATTTTCTTTTCCCTATCCCACAAGATTGTGACTGCCTCTGCAAAACTACCAACTATTTTCAGCTGTCAATGGCTTATGGGAAACATAATATTGGAATTGCTCTTATTGTTCGTGGAGCCATTAAAATTTGATGTGAGGCTTAAGAGATATGGTCTCTTGATTGGTTTCATTGTCAAAAGATGAATGAGATGGCTACCAGTTGGAATACAAGTCCTTGTATTTATTTGTTCTGATATGACATGAAGCTCACTGGTCCAAAGTCCAAACTCCTAAGCCGTTCGACCATGTAAAAATATGAAGGGCATAAATAATACCCACCAATAAAAGGAGCGTTTTAGAAAGTCTAAATCCTTTTCCACAAATTGCCAAGAACTTCAGAAATTGTACAGAGGCAGTTATGGTGAAGTGTCAATGAACTTTTGCATTGTATCTGTATCGCACTGCTGCGCAAACATATGCAAAAGACACTGTACACTATATGATTAGCCATATCAATTATTACCTGCACTCCTAATTGTCCCTTACTATGTATTACTCTTCAAGATATGTCCTACGGAATATGGATTATCTATAAACGGGGTGCATGTTATTTCTTTTCTATGCAAAACCTACTGCTCCTCGTATGCCTAATAATGCACACTCAGAAATTGGCAAACTGTAGTTCACTTACTAGGGATCCCCATTTGTGTAGAGTTTTTTTCCTTTTTTGAATGTCAATTCCAAGTTTGCCTGCCATAACTGAGACCTACCATCATTTCCAGCCACTTACAGGAATTGAACATCTTTTGTGAAGAATAGGCTTGGATTATTGTACTTTCAAGAATTACAGACATGTTTTGGGTAAAAAGTATGGAAACAAGGTAAAGTCGAGAACCTAGGGACTCAGGTTCAGCTATCGACCATAACACCTTACTTCAGACCGAACACTAACAAAGAGATGCTATTAATTATCCTGTCCTTATAATGTATCAAACATTGATACCCATAATGGTTTTGGAAGGATAACTATTGCTACCAATGATTTATGCAAAAACAAAGAATCCATGGTACATCTTAGTGCTCAAAATCAAGCCTGAATGCATCAAGAAAAATAGTAAGTCATTTTTACCATTCAAGTCTTTTTCAATAAGAACGCATTGTTTTGAGTTACTAATTGATCTCAAGTTATGAACTTATAGGGTTCAACAATCCTGAATTTGTCAAGATTTGTAATTGTAATTGTAGAGAAAAGCATTTTGACTGTGTTGTAATTGTGATTGAAGTTTTGCATTTATGCCAATAAGTGAAAACATTGCAAAAGGTCATTGACTGAGATACCAATTGGTCCAAACATAAACCACTTCCAATACTCACACGTGGAAACTCCACCACCCTCTTCTCTGCCTCACTTTCTCCTTTCTACATAAACCCCATCCCCAAAAACAGCTGTGGTAGGAGGCAGACACAGACAGAGAGACAGACATAGCTAGTGGCTACACACATTAGTTGAACAAACTAAGCTACAGAGAAACAAAGACCAGAGATTGAAGAGACATGTTTTAAGCAAGCAAATGACCAGAAGACACAACTTTTCGCCGTTGCCCCTCCCGTCGCAAATGCCGTTAACCTGACGTTAGAAAATCTCCATATCGCAGCTTATCATCATCATCGTCACCACCACCGCCGGCCCCGCCTTCATGTCGTCTTCGCCGGAGCCCTCTTCCTCGCCCACCAACGGTCTCTACTGCGGCGAGGACGCCAGTGAGGTGGTCCCATCCAATACCGACGACTCCTGGGTCAATGATCAACCCCAATCCTCGTTCACCAGCTGTTTTCTGCCGCAGACGGACGAAACCTACATAACCAACCTTATTGACACTGAACCCCACTTCATGCCTCAGTCTGATTATCTCCACCGTTGCCGAAACCGCTCCGTCGACGTAACTGCTCGTCAGGATTCCATTAATTGGATCCTCAAGGTATAAATATACGTGCCGATGCTGTGTAAAAAATGAATCTTTTAGTTCGTGGATTGAGTTTGTGATAATTGGTGAAATGCAGGTGCATGGTTATTATCGTTTTAGGCCAGTAACGGCTATGCTTTCTGTCAACTATTTCGATCGCTTCCTTTCTTCTCATTCTTTCCCGGTAAAGATTTATACCCCTCTTACTTGCTGCATATTTTCCGCGAAATTGCCTAGTTTTCCCTAAAAATATCGCTTTTCTAACTACCCTGCTGTTTTCTTACTGAAACGTCGAAGATGTCATCTTTTTCGTGAAGAATATCGGATTTTGCGGGAAACTGAAAGTCTTTGCTTCAGAAAATGTTATCTTATTTTGTTAGTGTCATTACTGTTGTTATTTGGTAAAATCCTAACACTCTAGGACAATTGCAGGTCAATGGGTGGCCGTTTCAGCTCCTTTCGGTGGCTTGCTTGTCTTTAGCAGCGAAAATGGAGGAAACCCACGTCCCACTGTTGGTGAACCTTCAAGTGCTTGAACCTGGTTTTGTTTTCGAGCCAAAAACTGTTCAAAGAATGGAGCTTTGGGTTATGGTCAATCTCGACTGGAGACTTCGCTCCGTTACTCCATTTGACTACCTCCATTATTTTATCTCCAAGCTTCCATCTTGCGACTTCAATCGGATCTTTGAATTTTCCTCCGCTCTCATACTAAGCACCACTCGCGGTAAGTTATAATGTTGTATGATTCCCCGCCAAAAAAAACCAGACTCGAAGCTTAACACGATCTTCATTTTCAATCATTTTATCGTAATTGGACAAGAACTTCAATTTGCGTGTTTCTGTTGACTTTTACAGTGATTGATTTCTTGGGTTTTTCGCCGTCGACGCTGGCAGAGGCGGCCGTCCTATGCGCCGCCGGGGAGAGACTTGATGCAACGCCGACCGGAGGTGACGGGGAATACTACAATTCGTTCAACGACCGAGGGAAAAAAGTATATTGCATAACACATTCTTTGTCTCTGTGGTCTGGATGTGGAATATTTGAAATTTTCGGGGATAGCTTTATAAATATTTACACTTTCGAGAGTTTCGAAGATTTGAGAAGTATTGAAATCTGTGTCCTAAAAATTTTTATCTTCTCCTCTTTTTCCTTTCTCTCTTTTTTGGTTTTTATTGCAAAGGAAATGGTGAGAAGCTGTCACCAACTAATGGAGGAGTACCTGATCGATACGTGCCCCTCGGCTCGGCTCAAGGTCCCGATGGCTGAGCCGCTTCCCTCGTCGCCGTCTAGCCCCGTAGGTGTGCTGGACGCCGCCGCTTGTGGAAGCTGCGACACTCGCTCCGAGAATCCAGGCTCAATTAATCAAGCGGGAGCTCAGCAGTTGGCTAAGCGGCCAAGATCGTCGGCACCGGATGCACAGCCACCATAGATTACACCGTCAATGGCGCAGACGCCGCTCCAACCACAACTACCGCCTCCATAGTCCATACACCTTCCTCTAATCTTGTCTTTTGCATTAGAGAGGAAAAAGTAAAAGAGAGAGAAAGAAATCGCCCAACCTTTTGGTTATTAGTTAATGCAAAAATTAAAGGGTAATGAGAGATTTTGTTAGCTTGATTTTAAATTAATTAAATATATATATATATAGGTTAATAATGTTTTGGGAATTATTTGTAAAGAACTTAATTATATAATTACTATTTTATTACAAAATTTATGGTGGCTTTTGGGTCAAAGCGGAATGAGTACTGCTTGAGATGAATGCCCAATGATCTCTCAATTATTCTCATCAATCATCCCTGCACGAGAACGAATGGCTCATACTTTCCTACTCATCATGCCTATGATAGATATAAAGGCTTAAGCATGATAATGGCTTTCATTATTCTTGTTGAATGACGAAAGAGCCCCTACAATGTATTTAGGATACAAAACATAAAAATGGCATCAGAAATATTTGAGATGATGACGTGGGCATGAGGTAAGGGATGGGTGAGAGGGAATGAACGAGGACCGTACATCTGTAGCCAGAGCGTCGGAGGAGGTGGGGATGGAGCAAAGATCTTGATTTGATGGGCATGTCACATCACCTAGGAGTTTGTCCGGGACCACCAGAACCAAAGCAAGTTACGAAGAGAGAGACAGAGGGTGCTTGTTTGGGGGGAATCAACTGTGTAATACAATTAAGTAGCATGCCTCGCCTGCATCTGAATGAGGAATCCAAACGCGGCCTTGAACGGAAAAAGACAAGTTGTAATGGCCTACTTGATTTTTGATTTCCAATCTTGTTAACCACATGTTGTCTCCCGGCTCCCTTTTTCTTCAATATGGTTATGATTTTCTCTTTTTTCATTTTCAAAAAGTTTGGCTTATTTCGATCTTTTTAATATTTTATTTTATTTTAAATTTTGTTTTTTATTAAAAAGAAACAGATGAAACGGGTTATAAAATAAGTCTGAAGAAACAGATTCTTAACATATTCTCAAATAGGATACGTTAGTATCCCATAGATGTAATATCAAAATACGTAATACTGACATCAAAATATTATGCACAGTTAGTACATTTATTACTATTTTAACATATAAGTCAATAAATAATAGACCAATTGTAAGTAAACAGTTCGTATATACTCTTTATTGTAATGACCTACTTGATTTTTGATTTCCAATCCTGTTAACCACATGTTGTCTCCCGGCTTCCTTTTTCTTCAATATGGTTATGATTTTCTCTTTTTTCATTTTTAAAAAGTTTGGCTTATTTCGATCTTTTTAGTATTTTATTTTATTTCAAATTTTGTTTTTTAACTAAAAGGAAACGGATGAAACAAATTATAAAATAAGTCTGAAGAAACAGATTCTCAACATATCCTCAAATAGAATATGTTAATATCCGATAAATGTAATATCAAAATATGTAATACCGATATCAAAATATTATGCACGAATGGCAAGTCAGTTAGTATATTTATTACTTTTTTAACATATATGTCAATAAATAATAGACCAATTCTAAATGAACAGTTTGTATATACTCTTTATTGTGGGGTTTAGCACGGTTGTATTAGTTATTGCATTTTGTCCTAATAAATAAAAACTACCATTAGCCTCCTATACTTGGTTAAGATGGGACCCAACAAATTCTGTAGCTGGGATTTCCTACAAAAAGTTGGTCAAGGTGGGTCACACCTCCAGGCTGTAAGCAAAAGGATGCATAGGGGTCCCACTATCTTAAAACCTTCTTCTCCACAACTTCGCCGGAGGTTCTGTAATCTAAATCTTAAGATTTGACTTGGTGCCTCCATCATGTGTAATTTTCAATCTCATTAGGATTAGGCAAGTAGAATTTGAAAAACTTAGATGATAGTTGATAAGTTAAAAATTAGTTGATTGACCAACATTAGTTAATTGACTTTGTCAAATAATTATTAAATTTATTTAACTTCATTGGTGAAAAGTAAGAAGCTACTCAATAATAATGTTTGAAGTAATCAGCTGATTAGTTAAAAAAATGTGAATTAA